>CM037851.1:220544558-220826366 GCA_021234595.1 Delia radicum
ATACCGTTTCAAAACAGCGTTTCGGTATTTCAGCGTTATTTTAGATCTACGATTATTAACCTGATCTACATGAACAAACTTATCTTTAATGAAATGTCTTTTTTAGAATTTTCATTTTGGTCTAGATGTACTAAGTGACGGTCCGTGATTTTGTCAAAGGTGTGCTGGCTTTTTCAAAATGTTGAAATTACGTTCATAATGAATATTTTTCCACGACCTATCGCCTTCCCTATATAAACAAAGTTTAGATTTAATTAATTTTCTATTTTTTAAATAGATAAGCAATTAAAATTTTATGTAAAACGCATTTTTTAACGCACCCCTTACATGATCAATTAAAAACTGAACAAGAAACAAAGTGGGCGTAAAAATAGAATTTAAGTTGCATACTATACAAAATTGCTGCATACTATACGAATTAAATCTTTCACAGAAAAGTGAAAGGTCTAGGAAAAAAACCAATTATAGTAGTTAAAACAATTTGACAATTTTACGGACCGTCACTGATCCCTAGATAGTTTAATAAATTTTCCCATATATTTAGATCAAATATACTGTTCTTCTTGTTACTTTATTAAAAATTATTTTATTTATAAAATATAAAAAAACACTATATTAATTTCATGTAATACCTATTCTAATTCATATTCCACTTCCTTCACATTGGAGAAAATATATGCTATCCAATTTCACAAACGCAATGACGTTGATATAGAATTAAATTAAATTGGGCTTAGAATTTAGTTGTTTAATAAAAAACTAAAATAAACTTACCACTTTTCAAATTTTTATTTCTTATACTTATCCTTTATTTAAAAGATTTTATATCTTTATATTTAAATAAAGTTTCATTTTATACATATATTACTTCACAGACTATTCTGTGTTGTATTTTTTTTTTAGTCACGAAAAAAGTGTTTTTTTTATCTATTAACATTTATGTTCAAGAAATTATCTATTATTATCTATTATTTATATTTTACCAAGTAATGCTTGATTAAATCATGTACACAATATGCTAGAAGTATCCAATATAAGTTTGATATTTTGTATAGCTAAAAATGGATCAAAATTATAAAAATGTTAAGTAATCTTATATAATATATGAAATGACTTGTTATGTGGAAAGTAGTTAGGAAAATTGTGCAATTGCAAATACAAAATTAACACAATGGGATGCATAATTTATATAAAACTTGATAAAAATCCACGTATTTGTGTGGAGGTACAATTACACTTTGTAATATTATTGCAAATATTATTGCCAGTATTATTGTCATTTTGGCATATACAGTGTAATAAGATTTACAATACTTTTGCTCAAAATATGGCACCACTCTTTTATTCTGTTGTGTCCAGTATTTTGCTCGTACTTTTACTAAAATATCTGTCCTACTTCATATAAAAAAGTTTTTTCGAGTCAATTTAACAGAAAACACCATGACAATATAGCAAAAAGATATGATTGTAAACAAAAAAAATGATTGTAATTTCCTCAAGACTTAAAATAATTGGTGTTTTCGATAGGTTTTATTGAAGTTTAAAAGCACTAACGATAAATTACAAAATCACCAATTTATCACTACGAGTAGAATTTTGCAGTTTTGTGTCATTGAAAAGCACCATAAATAGTGCCAAAAGACCCAAGTTGGCATCACTGACTAAATGTCAGTTGAGTACCGTTACTTTTGCTTATACTAAGAAAAACACGCAGCGCGTGTTTTTATCGAAAAAAGTGTTTAAACATATCAATTTAATTGTAAAAAGTTAATAAAAATATAATTTAAAGTCCATTTTATATAAAGAATATAAAGTTTTTTTCGAAAATATAAAATTTATTTAGTTTTTTGTTAATATAAAATGAGATGTCTCGCAGGTGCACATGCATATTAAACATGCAAAAGCCAAGTTTCGAATCGTTGCTAAATTATGTAGTAAAAAACAAAAAACATGTATATTCGCACCGAAAACAAAAACCAAACGTGAGTTGACTGCCGTTATATTTGCATATACTATGCAAAATTTTCGCAGCGTGAGTGTTTTTTAGAGAAAAAAGTGTTAAAAGTTAATTAAAATGTAATTTAAAGTCCATTTTGTGGGAAGCATATAAAGGTTTTCCTTAAAGTGTAAAAAAGTCATTTATTTGCCCATTAAATACAATTTCTTGCACCGGCATATGTATTTATAAGAAATGCATATGTGTTGATATCGATGAAATAAATAAAAGACGCCAATAGTGTTGTTAAATATCACAAATAGTAGTGTTGTTAAGTGATACGTATATCCATTATAATCAATCGGAATCGCGACTTAAAAGAAACAACAGCAAAAAAGTAAAACGAAAAATGTTAATATAAAAAAAAATAAATTATGATCAATTGGTTTAAGCCTTCATTACTCTTGTTGTTCAGTGCCGTGACGAATCAGCTGTTTCGTTCATGGTATATGTGACGTCCTTTTTTTGAAAAACGCACTATCCATACACCAAATACAAAACAGCTAATTCGTTACGGCACGGAACGGCAAGACTAATTGAGGCTTTAGACTTAAAAAAAAGAAATGTATTTTAAACAAACGTAAGTAGATTTTTATTCATTTATTTATTTATTGCATACGACACCCTGAGCTTTGAAGATTGAATTCTATATTTATTTAATTCCCTAAAAATCATATCTGATTTTTATTCAAATCGAATGAATTCTATCTTAATCAATCGCATGGAATTCATTCTTCGCATTTCATTCACTGGAATTCACTAGTAGGGAATTCAAAAATTTATCTTATTTGATTTTATGACTCATTGAATTCAATCATTGGCAATTCAATCGATTTTTTATCCAATCGATTTACAATTTTGAATTTCAGTCGATCATTTGACTTTTTTTTTCTGTCATTTTTCAAAATAAAAATTAACTAAATAATAAAATAATAAAACAATGAAAATGAAAATTATTCAAGTTCGAGGCCATACTCTATATTTCTTTATTAGGGTACAAACAAAAACTCTATAGATTATTTGTTAGGACAATATCCTAATAAAGAAATATAGAGTATGGCCTCAAACTTGAATAATTTTCATCAAGGAGAGGGAAAATGAGTGAGTGAGTAGAATTAAAAAAAAATCTATTTAATTAAAAATTTTCTTTAATTTTCTGGCCGATTTAATGGTTTTGCGTTTTCAAAAAACAGTATAAATGACAAAACTACATACCTATTCAGAGCAATTTTGAGTTAAACATTCAACCTTACTTACATTTTATTGTTTTCCAATGAGATTTTGTTTCGTGAATTGGCGTCTTCACGAGTGAGTAAAATCCTCATCGCTCACGTGAATAGTAAAAAAAAAATTATCGTGAGTGGCATATCTATTTAAAATAGTACAAACGAATACCCTGTTTTTAGATGACGTTTTTCTTCACACGAACGAAAAAGCAATAACAAAATACATGTAGTCACTCATTCGTGTAGCGGCGAATGTCATCTAAAAGCAGGGTATAAGAGTGCAATCAATAAATCATTTTGTAAAATAATATTCTAAATAAAGTGACTTTCAGACAGTTTTGAATTTGCCAAATATTAAGTAATTTGAACTAAATTTTAAGAAATTCGAGAATGATTTGGCTCCAAGGAAAATTTAACTCAAATCAAGTAAACACAAGTAAACACAGTTTACTTTAATTAGGTGAATTTGTATCAAAATTTAGTTCATTTTGTCTTAAATTTTAGAAAACTGTACTAAAATTTAATATATTTTTGACTAAAATTAAGTATAACTCTTTCTTAAATCTAGTAGAAATATCTTAAAATCAAGTTAATTTTTCTTAAATTTTAAGACGCTTGAACTTGTGCTAAGCCAAAATGACATTATTTTTAGTTCATAAGTTATACTAATATAAAGTACTAGTAGGTATATTAAAAAAAAAGCAAATAAACTTTTTATAATATTATTTATTAATTGGTAATTCTCAAAACAGATATTTTTTCTAAAATATAAGTGTTTCGGTCATAGATTACATAGATATCAAACTCTTCTTCTTTTATCAACAAACCAAATTTTTCACACACATTCAAATATTTTTTGTATAGCTATACCACCTATTTCCAAAACATTCTCATGAGTTGGGTGCTCTGACAGCTAATATAAAAGAGATTGAGATCTATGTAATCTATGGTTTAGGTTTGCCATTTATTAGTTAAGTAATCAATCAATTTAATTTATCTCTTAAGTTAATACTAACGAAAATATTTGTAAGATTAATGCGAAATTTATTACTTTAGTTTACCTGACACACCTAAAACACTTATATAGTTTGAACTAAAAACCAAATGAGAATTTTATAGGTTTAAAAATAATGATAATTTTTAATTAGTTACTATACATAATTTTAAGAAGTTAAAGTTTTTGAACTAAATTTAAGTAAGTTGCGTATTTGGGTTTCGTTTTTCATACAATTTTAAATTTCTTAACTTTTAGTTTAATAACTTCTTAAAATTTAAGATTATTTACTAAAAAGAAATAAATTTTCTAATATTTATTAAGTGTATTAACCTAATTCAAGGAAAGAAAATTAAAGAAATTGGCTTATTATTTTTGAGTTCATGAAAAGTAAATATCAACTAAAATCTAATAAATCTGCATTATTTTTAAGCAATTTTAATTATTTTAAGGAAAATTTTAGAAACTAAATTAAAGTAAGGCGTAAACTTAATTTTGATTCATACTTTTTTTGAGTGTAGTATGCACTACATCTTTAAGCTTGATAGTACTTGGTAACAACTGCCCTACACTAAAAAAATTATGTAGGTATAATCAACTGCAAATGGAAGTTAAAATAACTACATTTGCAGTTAAAACGTGTGCACTACATTTGCATTTAAATCAACTGCAATGTGTAGTTATTTTTAACTGTTCAAAATTAACTGTCGAATGTAGTAAAAAATAACTACAAATGCAGTAGTAAAAACATTGCCAGCATTTAAAAAAAATATAAATAAATATAAAACTTTTTTGTAAATATTCTTAATCTGTTTTTATTGATTAATACTTTGTAAAAATATATTTACATAAAATATCAGTTTAAATATTCGTGTTTCACGATATTTTTCCAAATCATTTCTGCACATGCCTGTCTTCAAGAGATGGAATATTGTTTCTTTGATTTATTTTCGCCACATTGATTGAGTTAATATATAAATATTAAAAACCTAAAAGAAAAGAAATACAAAATTTAATAATATTCAAGTAAATAAATTTATCTGCTATTCCAAAGCTTACCTTAATATTTGATTTATTTACAGCGTTTCTGTTTTATTTGTCTATCTTCTTAAACATTCTCTTTTACACTAAAGATAAAAGAGAAAAATTGTATAAACAAGCCGCTTGTTACACCGCCATGTTGGTTTCTTGTTTTTGTATCTTTTGATGCACACACACTTTGTCAAAAAGTCGAATCAACTGCATAAAATAACTGTTACCGAAATGCGTTAATTCTATCATTTCTAAAATTAACATAATTTATACAATAATAAAATAAAATAAAATCTACAAAATTTTAATAAAAAAAATTTTACTAAGTACCCAGCAAACAATCCGGTCCGTTTATGTGCCGTTTTCGGTACAGCATATACGGATCCGAAGTCCGTTTCCGTACCGTTTTCCGGATCAGTATACGGACCGGAAAACGGAATAAAAGGAACATCGAATACGGATTCGAAACAGTATAAAGCACGCTAAAACGGACCGTTTTCGTACCGTCATGCTGTATATAAAACGGAGTGTACGAATTGAGTGTACGTTCAAAACGTACCGTAAACTGTCCGTCATTTATTTTAAAAACGGAGTGGACTCCGTTTTTAAAATACCGTATACGGTCCGAATATGGTCCGTATTCGTACCGTTTTTTTTAAATGGTCCATTTTTATATTTTTTTTTATTTATTTTATCTAAATAATTTCTCCTTTTTTTTAATTTTAAACAAGTTTGGTTTTATTTTTAAATTTTTACATTTATAAAGATATTAACAAAAATGGATTAACAATTACATTATTAAAAAACAATATGAAACCACATAAAAATTCAATAAAAATCAATAAAAGGATGTGGTTTAACATTTTCATTTTTTTTTTTTCATTTTATCTCTGGTGTTGTTTAACATCTTCATCATTCAAATTTTCATGAGATCTGCGTCTCTATATTTAATTGCAAAAACATCTGAAATACAAGTATATGTTAAAAAAGTGATATATTTAAAAATAACCAAAAAAATTACCACTAAAAATCTTAAATACGTATTCAGCCATTTTTTACTTTATGCAGCCGTTCTCGAGTTATGGAGTGACAATCAAAATGTACACTTCTTTTTATATATATAGATATAAAGATAGATACAAATGACTAATGTTCAGAAAAATCATCACATCTGGACCAAACGAAAATATTTAAAAATTTTTTTTTTTAAAAAAACCATCCTCATTGCATGTTCTACAAAACGTTTTCAGCCATTTTTTATTTTATGCAGCCGTTCTCGAGTTTTGGAGTGACAATCAAAATGTACACTTCTTCTTATACATATAGATGAAAATGACTAATGTTCAGAAAAATCACCACATCTGGACCAAACGAAAATATTTTTAAAGAATTTTTTTTTTTTTTAAACCATCCTCATTGCATGTTCTGCAAAACGTACTCAGCCATTTTTTATATTCTGCAGCCGTTCTCGAGTTATGGAGTGACAATCAAAATGTACACTTCTTTTTATATATATAGATTTTATTAATAATTAATTTTATTAATAAATAAAACTGTTTGTTTTTTTTTAAACAAAACACACTCCGGTAATACCGGAAGAAAACCGATAACGGTTGTAACGGAGTTTTAACTGATGAAAATCGGTGTAGTCCGGTTAAACGGCACCGAAACGGATACAGCAAAACGGAGTTAAAACGGATAATTTTCGAAAATTTGAGTAATCCAATTTTACTGTACGTTAATGGTCCGTTTTCGTACAAGCTTCGACGGATACGTCAATTCCGGTCCGTTTTCGTACCGTCAATGCCGGATTCATGAATCCGTTTGTAACGGACAGTCCGTAAAGTTGTTTCTTGGGTATTCTTTCATCGTATTCCCTCTGGAAATTTTTTGTGTGTTACATACACTTTACAATATTATTGCAAATATTATTGCCAGTATTATTGTCATTTTGGAATATACGGTGCAATAAGTACAATATTTTTGTTCAAAATATGGCACCACTCTTTTATTCTATTGTGGAGTGATATAAAAATTGCACAATGTAGCCAACACACTATTAACACATTCTCACATTTCTTGGTTGCGCAATAAGAATCAAAACCTTTTTGATTTTTGGCAATATATTGTACAAACTTCCAATTTGCCATACACACTGGTAATATTTTGCACAATAGCAAAAGTTGTACAAAAACATTGCGTAGTGTATGGGTACACTAATGAGTTAACTGTGAAATTTTTTCGGTGTGCCTTTATACAGTGCTGACACCAATGGGTTAAATGGAAAAAATATGCATTTTCATTTCCCCAGCATATTGCAATAGATCTGGCATCTTTTTGTCATAACAGCTGTTTAGTTTGACATTTTGCCAAGTTGTAAACATTTTTTATCCAACATTCCAATTTAGTTAATAAAACCAGGAAAAAGTTTCAGATTTCTTAAAAATTGCTAATAAATTAGGAAAACTAACATGAAAATATTTAATTTATATATATTTGATAAATATGGTACTCTTATGTACTATGCCGAATGGAACCGTACTAAAAAATCCGGATTAACACAAGAAGAGGTAATAATATGAAAAACGAAATGGGTGTGTAACCTTCTGTTTAAATTTATGTTATTTCCTCAGGAAGCTAAATTAACATACGGTATGTTGTCATCCATTAAATCATTTGTTAATAAAATATCGCCCCATGATCCACGGGAAGGATTTTTGTTCTACAAAACCAATAAATATGCACTACACTATTTGGAAACACCTTCTGGTTTAAAGTAAGTTAACATAGAAACATAAAAAAAAATATTAAAGAGCGATTTTAAAAGTGATTTTCTTTTAGATTTGTTTTAAATACCGATACAAATGCAATGAATGTTAAAGAATTGTTACAGCAAATATATAGTAAAATCTGGGTGGAATATGTAGTCAGAGATCCATTGTGGAACCCGGGAACACCTGTTACTTCAGAACTATTTCAAACAAAGTTAGATGAATTAATTAAACAATCACCAATATTTGGTATAAGAAATATATGAACTATGATATATTATGAAATATAAAGGGTACTCACGATGGTGATTTGCATACGATGCAAATATGCACAGTTTGCATTGTCAATACTGCTCAAGGCGGAGAGAATGCAAATAATCGTGTGTTCATATTTGCATCGTATGCAAATGACCATCGTGACTACTCTCATAGATTGGTTATTTATCTAATTTATGCTACGTTTAAACTGAACGTGTTTTGGACATGTTTTGAAATGAAACATGAGGTTTTTTTTTGTGCTCTAATTTTCCTTGGTTAGTGAGTGTATAACTCATAGGGCCATGTTATCCCACACGAAGAATGTATATAAAATTCAATTCCAGCTCCATTCACAAACTGATTAAACAATTTATAGATTCTGATGTCTTTGGTTTTCAGAAGATTTTGTAAACTGTCATACAAACTAAAAATGGAATGCTTTGATCTGTTTTTCCATACACTTTTTTTCACCAAAACACATGTTTTGCTCAAAACACGCAAGTGGCAGCGCAGTATTACGTTCAAAATAATTTCTGTACCAGATAATCAACCGGCTTATCCCCACCACCGAAATTTTTCAAGAGCCTCTCCGCCACGTAAATGGTCGGATAATCCGCGGCTTAATTTCCAGCCAGATTTAGCGGCCGAATTCCGAATTTCTAGTTCGTTTTTAAAGTTTCCAGTAGAGTGACGAATATACTTTTTGTGACATCTCAAGTATACATCATTGCTTGAAAAAGATTTCAATTCGCATAAAATTTGATTCACTTTATGAATCAGTGAATAAATAGTCCATAACAAATTTAAAAAATTGTGACATTCTAACTCAGACACTCAAAAAAGTTTGACAGTTATTTCTCGATTTAAAACGTTTATATACAATTATATCTTATTTAATATGTATATTCATATGTAATTTTATATTGGATATTTGATATGGTCCCATACATATTAATATCTATAAACATATTGATTGATATTACCGTAGATGTGGCATATACATATTACTACATATGGTATATATTAATTAGCATGATTTCATTTATAATTTTATATCGCTTAATACAACGTAACGTATAATAACATATATTATTATATTAACATTTTGTTTTACATTGAATCTAAAGTGTTGAATTTTGAAAAATTTAAAGTGCGGTAATGTTAGTTTGTTTTTTCTTTGTTATTGCAAATGTTATATCACGCTTCTAGGCGAGAACAAGAAATTCTCATTTAGTTTGTGATTTAACCTAAAAAATATCTCTAGACATTCTTAGAACATTGTCCCCTGACGATTTCCTTAGGCAAGAATTAAATCCGGGTTAGGAACCAGCCTACAACAAATGATTTTTCACAATGTGTTAAATAAGTTTTGCGATTTCAGCAAATTTAATTACTATAACTTCATTTCATCATAAAATTTTATCATTTTTTGATTGAATTACGCCCTTTTGCACATTATCTGACGTTTTAAAGTTAATTAATTAAACCTCTATTATAAGTTACAAATGTCAATTTTAAATTGAAACTTAAATTTCGCTTTGGTCATGTTAAAATTACAAATTAAATTGTGATTTGTCATTATAAATTTAGACAATTTCAAATGTAATTGATTATAAAATTATATTTTTTTTTGTTTTATTAATATCTCTCTATAAATTAAATTGTGATTAAGTACTTTGAACTCAGAAAGTTTTAATTAATATTAGAAAAATAATAATTTAAATTTGAAATTTCGAACTATCAATTAAAAAATTTAAAGAAATCTATTATTAATTTACAACTTTTTTGTTTGCAAATGAAAATTTTCAATATCAATTGCAAATTTTCTGCATTTTAAATAGAAGACTTTATTAATTTATTTGAAGTTTTCTTGATTTCTACTGAAATGGTCAACAAATATAACAAACTCGTTTGTAGCTTGAAACCCATTTATTACATAGAACTCAAACTCTTCTTCCACATTTATCAACAAACACAATTTTTCATACTCGTTCAAATATTTTTTTTTTTATACTGCACTGACAGCTAATGTCAAAGAGTTAAAGGTCTATCTAATCTATGTTGAAAACTTTAATACATTTTATGTTTATCATAGTGTTACCATATTTGCGGTTATATGCGATACGATATTTTTATTTAAAATAATATATAGATCCTATTATATTAAATTAGATAACGTATAATTTAATAAAATTAAATGAAGTCAAAATTGGGACAAAACTGTATCAAATCACTTCTAATTGTATCTTAATAATCTAATGCAATTAGAAGTATCATATTAATCGCCCAAGTATTGTAAAGGTATTAGTATTTTAGTTATATCGGTAACGGTATTTAAATTATTTCCGTAATGGTATTTTAGAGATAACGATAGTCAGTTGAGAGGGTTTTGAATCGGTAATGGTATTTTAGCGGTATTGCTTCAATCCCTGATTTTAGCGGAAAAATTAGCGACTCTTAGTATCTTTTTATATATGTACCTAATTAAATTTTTTATGTATTTAGTGATTTATCGCACAATTTTTAAATAATTTTACAGTTACGCTATTTTCCAGCGATTTTTTCGTTTTATTTAGCGATTTTGTAATGCAAAATTTTTAAACAGTGATTTTTTAGTAATGCTATAAACACATAGACGACTGCAGCTACACGACTACAGCCTGTCAAAAATAAAATACACACGTTTATATGAAAACGATTATTTTGGCACCAACACAACTACACGACTACCCGACTACTTTTGCCGCTGTAGTCAACTTAGGTTAATTTCTATTTTTGTTGGCTGCAAAACAAAAATAGTGTTGACAATAAAACAAAATATGTAACAAATTAGTGCTTAAAAATATTTTATTTTGTTAAACACAAAAAACGTCGCAACATCAAATGGTATAATTGCATTAATATTCAAGAGGGGTTATATAAATTTATTTTCACGTTATAATAATGTATTATAAATAAGTAATTGTATTTTTAAGTGAACTTTATATACGTGTCTACAACCAAGCATGTTGTTCTATTTTAATAAAGAAAAAAAAGATGTAATTGGCACTACTGAAACAAAAATACATTTGTATCAGGGATGTTAAATGGAGTTTTCAATTTTGTACCAACATCCAAAAAAATTGTACTTTTTGGACGTTGACGGTACCATTTTTTTAAATTTATTAAAACAACAAAAAAAAAATACATAAAAATTCTCTTGTACAGAAAAAAAAACAAAACCTTCCAATAACATACATTATATGTATGAATAAAATAAGGCATAAAAAAGTCTTATGAATATATGAGACCAAATCATGGAATTATTTGTTTAGTTAATAAACTATTTGGAATTTCTACATCATAGCAGCATAAATTTGTCGCTCTTAACCAATCCTTAGTCTGTATGAGACTTGATAATGTTGGCTAATGTAGTCTGTTTCTTTCCTTAGTTTTTATTATATTTTGAAAAGAAAAAAACTCTCCACATTTGCAGACCAGTGTGGAATGGATAAAATTCCAGCAACGACTAGAAATGTCTGGAAACATATTGACATTCAGTTCATTTTGAAAATTAGCTACTACCGACCAAAAACTACAAACGTTTTAATTTTTTAACGACTTCAGTTAAAAAAATTTTAGTTTTTACTCTGGCTCAAGTAATATTTTTACTAAGAAGACAAGAATGGAGCAAAATTAATGATTAATCGGTTTTTTGTTAAAGTTCTGCCTATTATGGAGGCTATAACTTTTCTAAAACATTGGGTTCTGATGAGATCTTTAACCAGATCGAAATACTAGTATTAACCTAGCTAATATGTTTGATTTGCTTTATTTTTGTAAATATACGGAGGTTGAGAGCTCGTTCTAAATTAAACATATATAAGATTGTTTGGAATTTTCTTTCATTTCTTTAACAATAATTTAATTTTCGTTTGAGTTTGAATTTTAACATCTTTTTCAGACAATTGCAGTTAATACTATAATTAATATGCAATTTTATTTAATTTAATTGTGAAAGGCGTGGTAGAGAAGAATGAGTGTATTTTCTAAAAATCATAACTACATTGCAAATATTCAATTTTTTCTGAATCAGACTGCGCAGTTTCTGGTATTGAACGTTCGTCAGTGACCCTGTTTTTTTTTTTTTTGAATTTTTGAATAATGTAATATTTGTTATGTTTTTATTTGTTCGATTGCGTCTATATGAAATTTTTCTGTGCAATCACTGACTGTGGTATAGATAAACTGATTTCTAATGCCACATGCACTCGCACTACACGTTAGACAGAGCGCTTTAGCCCTCTGAGCTATAGTTAGGTCGAGTTTTGTTGTGATTAAAACTAGTTTTATTCAATACACGGTGTTTTTGTTCTTGCATACATAATCTCAGAAGTACAACTCCAACAACACAACAGTTCTATTTTTAGAAACTCACCTCACTCTAATGTCCACTGTTTTCCCATATGTTATAAGTGATGCCATATCTATATATCAATTTTCACTTCTTCAGAATTTTAATAAATTCAAAATAAAAGTGAAGTTGGCTGCAACAAGTGTCAATATATGTAAGAGCTGCCAGATAAATTTTGTAAAAAATCGTAAATTTTTAATCGATATTAAAAAAAAAAAATTGCCAACTTTATTCTTCAAAATCCTTAAAATGATGATAAATCGTAAAATCTGGCGGATATAGTCGCATATATTTTAAGAGCTCATTACATAAAACGAATAAATGCAATGAAAAAGGACACAATAACAATTTGTTTGCTATACTAAAAATTCAAAAAGGGGAAAAATTAAAAATTTTTAAATTGTACCAAATGAGTCGCGGTAGTACCACGGTACTTTAGAAGGTCAAAATGTACCAAAAAAAGTACAATTGTACCAACTTTAACATCCCTGATTTGTATAAAAAACAGCTATTGATATTTTTAAATTCAATCGTGATCAGCTGTTTACTATGCTGCTGTCGTTTCCAAAATAATAAGTAGCTGACCACACGGCGACGATTGCAGTCAACGGCATTTGCAGTCGTGTAGCTCTGCAGTCTGCTGTGGTCTATGTGTTTATAGCATAAGATATATAGGCAGTGTTGTTTACTTTTTGAGACCAAAAAGCTCAGAAACAATTTTAAAAAGCGTTAAAAGGCATTATTTAAACAGTTTTTTTTTTTAATTTGCTTACAAAGTTATATGAACGAACTCAAGTTGACCATAAAAAAGTGTTTAGTTCGTACTTTTGCGAAAATATGTCTCCATATAAAAAAAATAACGATAAATTACAAAAGCACCAATTAAACTACAAAAGCACCAATTTATCACTATGAGTAAAATTTTGGAGTTTTGTGTCATTGAAAAGCAACATAAATAGAGAGAGCCAAAAACCACATGTACGCATCACTGACTAAATGTCAGTTGAGTACCGTTACTTTTGCTTATACTAAGAAAACATTTTTGCAGTGCGTGTGTTTATCGAAAAAACGTGTTTAAACATATCAATTTAATTGTAAAAAGTTAATAAAAATATAATTTAAAGTCCATTTTATATGAAGAATATAAAGGTTTTTCCGAAAATATAAAATTTATTAAGTTTTTTGTTAATATAAAATGAGATGTATCTCCGGTGCACATGTAGTAGAGCAAAAACATGCTACCATATTAAACATGCAAAAGCCAATTTTCGAATCGTTGCTAATTTATGTAGTAAAAAACCTGTATATTTGCACGAAAACAAAACGTCAGTTGACTGCCGTTATTTTTGCATATACTATGCAAAATGTTAGCAGCGCGAGTGTTTTTAGAGAAAAAAGTGTTAAAAGTTAATTAAAATGTAGTATAAAGTCTATTTTATGGGAGGCATATAAAGGTTTTCCTAAAAGTGTAAAATAAAGCCGTTTATTTTGGCCATTAAATATAATTTCTTACACCGGCATATATATTTATAAGAAAAGTGCTACCATGTCGATGAAATAAGTAAAAACGCCAATAGTGTTGTTAAATATCACAAATAGTAGTGTTGTTAAGTGATACGTTATAATGGATTAAAATCAATCGGAATGGCGACTTAAAAGAAACAACAAAAAACAAAGTAAAACCGAAAATGTTAGTATAAAAAAAAAATAATTAAGATCAATTGGTTTGGATTTGAAAAAGAAATGTATTTTAACAAACGTAAGTAGATTTTTATTTACTTATTTTTTATTGCATACGACACCCAGAGCCTCGTTTGTTTGAATTCCCTAAAAATCTAATCTGATTTTTATTCCAATCGAATGAATTCTATCTTAATTCATTCTTCGTAATTCATAATGAATTCATTCTTCGTAATTCATTCACTAAAATTCACTAGTAGGGAATTCAATAAATTTATCTTATTTGATTTTATGAATCATTGAATTCAATCATTGGGAATTCAATCGATTTTTTATAAAATCGATTTTCAATTCAGTCGATCATTCGACTTTTTTTTCTTTCATTTTTTCAAAATTAAAATTGACTAAATAAAAATAATTTTTTTTTGGCATAAATTCGGTTTACCGACACCTCACCAAAATAAATGAAATTTTGTCCTTTAATAGAAGAGACCACGCTGAGTCGAAATAAAAAAAATTTTGCGTCGCTCACGCCCCCTTTTCAGTGGGCGGGGCTCCAAAGTTTGAAATGAAATTGCAAATAACTTCAAAACTACTTGTCCGATCTTAACAAAATTGGCGTCGTTGGAAAGGTCTCGAAAATATCTTTCCAATGAGGTATATAATGTCCCAAAATATTAACCCCTTGCCGCCCAAATAAAGCATTTTTTTTTTTATGATTTTTTTTTAACGCTCTTTTTGTTAAATAACGCCTATATAAGTACATAAAAAGTGTATAAAAATGGAAAGTCTGTTTTATAAGCTTTCATAAAAGGTGCAACATGACCCCATAGGTCTTGAAATGAAGTAGTTATTAAGGGTTAAAGTTGACCATTAATAGGCAAAACTATAATTTTTGCAAGATTTTGAAAATTAGATTTTGTTGTATGGTATGGTTTAAGATTTTGTATGCAAAAGAAAACTTGTAAATATGCCAAAATTTCTGCGGCCCGGGGCGAAGCCTCAGCGAAGCCGGTGGGAGGACTGGTGGGAGGAGAAAACCCCTAAGCCCGGCCGAAGGCCGGTTACGCAGAAAAACTATTTTGCAAAGACCCATATATGGTCACGTCGATATATGGTTCAAAATTTGAAAAAGGGTGTGTAAAAAAAATCATTATGCTTTTTTTGGGCAGTAAAGGGTTAATATTTTAGGACATTATATACACCATTGGAAAGATATTTTTGAGATCTTTCCGCCTGAGAAATATGGTCACGTCGATATATGGCTCAAATTTTGAAAAAAGGACGTTTAAAAAAAAAAATATAAAAAAAAACAAAAATTGTTTTATTTGGGCAGCAAAGGGTTAATATTTTAGGACATTTTATACTCCATTGGAAAGATATTTTCAAGACCTTTCCAACGACGCCAGTTTTGTTAAGATCGGATAAGTAGTTTTGAAGTTATTTCGGATTTAATTTCAAACTTTGGAGCCCCGCCCACTGAAAAGGGGGCGTGAGCGACGTGGGGTCAAATGTTCAAGGTCAAAAAATTTCAAAAAATTCTGAGAGGTGTCGGTAAACTGAATTTGTTCCAAAATGGGACATTTGCTTTCACAAAATTAATTTTTTCAATTCAAAAATAAGAAATAATAGAAAATTTTGTAAAAATGTTAATGTTTTTGCGTTTTTAAAATACAGTATAACTGATAAAACTACATATTCAGAGCAATTTTGAGTTAAACATTCACCCTAATTTTTACATTTTATAGTTTTCCGACAAGATTTTGTTCCGTTAATTGGCGTGTTCATGTGTGATCACGAGTGAGTAAAATCCTCATCACTTACATTATTTTAAAATAAGTTTATTTACATGTGTAAATAATTAATTAAATATACGTTTGTACTATTTAAAAAAAAAAAACAATGCATAACTTTTTAACCCAACTTCAATTGTTAATATGGTTATCTAATTATCATATTATGATTAAGAAAAATATAAGAGTATTGTTGTCACAACCATACTAACATGGTTGTCGCAATCATAAAACCAAAAATGTATGATGCTCTTCGAATATGGTTGTCCCAACTATGCTTTTTCTTTGCGTGCATTATGCCCGAATTCCAATGGTTAGTTTATGATGAACATTTGGGAAAATATATCTATATCTATAGATATATATATATATTAGAGTTCGTTTTCAAATTTTTTTTTGATTTTGATTTCTGGATATTATCACTTTTTAGAAGGTTTTTGTATCAATAAAAATAATGGCGTATTTTTTTTTTTAATTCCAACTCCTTCCCGTGCCTATAGGCGACTAAAATCGCGGATTTTGGGTCCCTTTTCCCATACAACAAAAACGGCTTAATATATGCTAAATCTGACTTCAGTATTCGGCTCTACGGGAAAACTTAGGCCCATAAGCTTTTTTTTAGTTTTTGGAATGCACCAGAATGCATAATAAGAGTGGTCCAAAAAAATAATTTTTTTAAAAAAAATTAAAATATTTATTTTTGTTAATATACAATGAAAAAATACTTACATCTGACAAAAATGGTCCAAAAATTTTAATTTTGTAGTTACCCGTTCAAAAGTTATTAAAGTTTAAAAATTTAATTTTTTAGTGAATACAAAATAATTTATTGGTTTTGTAATTTCTATTTAACAACAATTCTAATTAATTCTATTCCTTTCCACAGCAGATAAAGCTAAACAATTTAAATTATCTTTATTTTTAACTAAACACGAGTTGTTCAGGCGCGAAATTATACCAACAAGTTGTTCGGTGTAAATACTTGTTGATTGTATATTTTTAGCTTGTTCGATTGCATTACGAAAACCTTTCTGGGCTGGCCACTCAACACCGTTATAAAGCATAAAGGATATGTTAATTCCAAAATTAACCAGAGTTTTTAAACTTTGAAGAGTAATAAAATCAAACGGTGACTTACTAAAAGCGGAATCAAAATATGCCAACTTGTTAGCTGCATCAACAACATTATTAACCACTTCTTCTCCCCCTTTTCTACTGCTATAAAATCTTTTTTATATAGCATTTATTATATTTATAATTATATTTATTATATAACTTTTGAACGGGTTGCTATAAAATAAAAATGTTTGCACAATTTTTCTCAGCTAGGAGTACTTTTTCATTGTATATACATATAAAGAAAAATTAAATTTTTAAACTTTAATAACTTTTGAACGGGTAACTACAAAATTAAAATTTTTGGACCATTTTTCTCAGATGTAAGTGTTTTTTCATTGTATATTAACAAAAAAAATATTTTAATTTTTTATTTACAAAATTATTTTTTTGAACCACTCTAATTATGCATTCTGGTGCATTCCAAAAACTAAAAAAAAGCTTATGGGCCTAAGTTTTCCCGTAGAATCGAATACTGAAGTCAGATTTGACATATATTTAGCCGTTTTTGTTGTATGGGAAAAGGGACCCAAAATCCGCGATTTGAGTTGCCTATAGGCACGGGAAGGAGTTGAAATTAAAAAAAAAAAATACGCCATTATTTTTATTGATACAAAAACCTTCTAAAAAGTGATAATATCCAAAAATCTATTTTTCAAAACTAACTCTAATATATATATATAGATTGTTTTGGTAACGGTAATTTAGGGATAACGCTATTTTAATTATTTCGATAGCGGTATTTTAGCAAAACCAGTATTTTAGTTATTTCAGTAGCGGTATTTTAAGGATATTGGTATTTTTGTTATATCGGTAACGATATTTAACGGATAACGATATTTAAATTATTTTGGGTAACTGTATTTTAGGAATAGCGATAGTCAGTTGAAAGGGTTTTGAATAGATAACGACATTTAGGCGGTATTGCCTGCCAGCCATCCCTGCTCTAAACCCACTATTAATAAGTTAATATTGTCTTTTCCTGCACTTCTGTCATTTAACAGAAGTTGCATCTGATTTTGAGGACAAAATAAAAATACATAATTTGACCTTAAACATTTTTATTTAAACATTTCTAAATTCTAATAGGATTTTAATAAAAGTGCTTATATTAAAATTATCTAAATTTACTTATTTTTAACTTAAAAATTTCTAACTATTTTATTCTATGCCTAAATCATAAACAATTTATGTTAAATTACAAACTTTAAAATTTTTTAAGTGTACATTTTGTATATAATTTTGTTAAAATTTTGTTATATTTTATCATAAATTTACAATAATCACAGTGTCTTTATCGCCACTTATTAAAATTAGAACTTATTAAAAATTATTTTGTATAGTATTTCTTAAACAACTACATATACGCTCAAAAAAATACGTCCGTAATTGAAAAGAAATTTCTTTTAACTCTCGGCATAAAATGCATTTTGTTAAAATAAACAAGTTTTAAATTATAAAATTAGCAAAAAATATTTATATGTATATATATAATTTTAGTAAATTTTAATATATTTTAATAAAAAAATGTTTCTACTTTTTAACTCAAACTTGATAATATTAACAAATTTTATTTTTGGTCGAAAATTAGAAATATTATTATTTAAATTACAGACGTTACATTAGGGTGCGTCGTTTCAGAAAACAAATTTTAGTTACCATCTGAAAATAAACTTTGTCATTTTCTAAGAATATTCCCGACGATAACCGTTAGTAAGCTGGACCATTTTTAAAAAAGGTTTACTTTTTCGTTTTTTCAAGATATTTTTTTTTTCGTTCCTATTTAGAAACTGTATTCAAAAAAAAATAATACAAAAAAAAAAAAATACTTTTTTCAAACTGGTTCAAAATATTTTTGGAATTCTCATAAAAAATGTCAAAGTTTATTTTTAGGGGGTCACTAAACAATTGTTGTGTTTCGACCCATTTTAACGTACATATTATTTAATAACTAATGACCTTATGTATAATATATCATCAGTATATGAACATTACATTCAAAAAAGTTTTACAGTTGCTACATGACAGTTGTTTGTGTAGTATTCAGTAGATGTTGTTTTTAACTGCAATTACTGATGTTTTTCTATGAAATAATATAAAACAACTATTATGGCAGATATTTAAAAACAAAAAAAAAACCGAAAATTTTAGTACAGTGGACAAAATAAAAATTGCAATTTTTTCCAAAATATTTGAAATGTTTAAAAGTTTTTGCTCCCACATAAAAAATAACAATAATAACAGTAGCTACCAAACCCCTGTGAGCCCCGGTAGGCTAGTTGATAGCGTGCTGGCTTATCAGTGCGGGGGTCGTGGGTTCGATTCCCACCACAGGCACAGGTCTGTTTTCGTTACAACGCGCCGAAGGCCATAGTAGCTAGTGCTCAGTTAGGGTAATAGGATATAATTTGTAATTATATGATTATTAATTAATAAAATAAAATAAAAAATTCCAAACCCCTTTCGATGCATTTGCTACAGTTTTTGTTGGATTATTAATTATTTTTAGTTTTTTTTTTTTAGCAAAATATTTTATTTTTTTTTTTACTTTTTCCTCACTCGCATGTTTTAAAACTTCATTCCATTCATTTTAAGTGCAATTTTGTTGTGCATGATTCTTTTCTAAAAAAAAAATATGCAATTTGTTAAAAAAAGGTCGAAAATAAATGGTTTTTGATCAAATAACAACTAAATTTTGGAAAATTCAGCGCTAAAAGTGTTTTTATGTTTTAATTCATATGAGTAATAAATATTAGCTTTCAAATTATGAATAAATAATGCTAAACAATTTGTGCTCTGGTATGACAACTTCCATACCTTTAAACTTTAACGCTATCTTTTTGACGAAAATCGATCATAACGTCACTTGTTTAGTCTGGGTAATTATATTTTCTCTTGATTTTAGTCCAGGTTCATCTCAAACCGCCTTCCAAATGCATGCGTTGGATTTTACTTGGGTCATATGACAATGCAGTAGAGGGGAAAATTTTTAATTTATTATACGGATCGTCTTATTTAAACCAAAATTGACATTGCTAATTTCGAATAGTGAAAAAGAGATAACTTTTTGGAATAAATATCTTTTTTTTTTTGAATTGGACAGAAATTTTAAGCTTGTGGACTTTAAAACAAAGTTCCTTGAAGAAAGTTAATTGCATAATTCTTCATCCTTAGAAAGAAATTCATCTCAGCCAAGTAAAATTTGGTACGAGCATTGCGTGGCTCTTGGAAGCTAAACTGGTTCTAAATTTAACAAGAAAAGTATTATCCAGCGTATGATCGATTTTCGTCTCAAAGTCCAAAAAGTAGATCAAAAGTTTCACCAAAGCTCATTGTTTCATGCATAATTTAAACATAAATTAAAATGGTTTAACGCTAC
Organism: Delia radicum; assembly: GCA_021234595.1. Lineage (NCBI taxonomy): Eukaryota > Metazoa > Arthropoda > Insecta > Diptera > Anthomyiidae > Delia > Delia radicum. The sequence goes on from CM037851.1 coordinate 220,565,197, forward strand.
TTAAATGGATTTACTCTTAAAAACTACTTTAATGTTGAATTTTTCAAAATTGTCTTGATTTTTGTAGTAAACAACATCGATTAGCGACTTTTTTGAATAAAGTGCATAATTTTTTTTTTAGAAAATAATGCTGCGCATGAAAATTGTACTTTATAATGAATGCAATGAAGTTGCAAAATACATACTAAAATATTCTTATGTGGTAGCCAAAACTTTAAAATATTGCAAATCGTTTTTAAAAATATCACAATTACGTGGTTGATCTTATAATTCTTTCGTCCACAAAACAGTAGACAGTTAATTTTTGTTAGTTATTTAAAAATAAATTTTTATTTCGAGTTTTTAAAAATTCTCGTTTAGTTTATAAATATTTGTTATTATGGATGTGTGCATAGTTTGCAAATAATAACACAGTGCAACGAATTTGGGGTCACCGGTTGTGGTACCGAATGAAAAGAAAGGTAAATGAAGGTAAGCTCTCAGTAGATAAAAACCCTCTCAGTAGATTCAAAACTTAGGTAATTTTTTTTTTATTGCAATTGAAAGAACATTTTTTTTATAAAAATATATTTTTAGTTCATATGAATGTTTGATGTTTGGCATGGGATTGTTACCGCTTTCAAAACGTGTTCTGATGATGGGAACCTAGAAAATTCCCGAAATAGATCTATCAACACATTCCTGAAAGGGTCAAATAATAAATTTGAAAACAAAAAACTCTATAGATTATTTGTTAGGACAATGTCCTAATGAAGAAATATAGAGTATGGCCTCGAACTTGAATAATTTTCATTTTCATATTTTTAAAATATCGAAAAATTAACTGTTAAAAAGCAGTAGTTTTTAGAAATTACTACAATTATTTTTAAATTTTTGCAGTAAAAAATTGTAAGCTATTTTTACGATATTGTAAGTTATTTTGACTGCATTTGTTAGTTGTTATTCAACTGTCAAAAATAACAAAATAAAAAACCCCAAAGGAATTTCAAAACTTAGGGCAACATTTTTTTATTGCATTTGAAAGAAATTTTTTTTTTATAAAAATATATTTTTAAAATATCGGTAAAAATGAACTGTTAAAAAGTAGTAGTTTTAACAAATTTCTACAGTTATTTAAAAATTTTTGCAGTAAAAGTTATTTTTACTGCATTTGTTAGTTGTTATCCAACTAACTAAATTTTTAGTTATATTGGCGGTAATTACCAGAGAAGACAAAAAATCACAAAATCCATTGTGTTTATGGCAAAACAAATATTTGAAAAAAGCAAAAAAATAGCAAAACTACGAAAATGGCAAAAAGTTAAACTTTTTAAAAGAAATAGTAAAAAAATTTTCAGAAAAAAGCATTTAAAGCGAAGAATATCTGAAAAAGGCAATTTTAAAGCTCAAACATCTTAAGAAAAAGCCAAACAAAAATGGCAAAGAAAATGAAAAAAATCATGTTACCATAATCGACTTTCTAACTGAATTTAAAGTTGTTTTAACTGTAATTTTCATTAGATTCTACTGAAAAACTTTTTTGAGTGTATGCATAATAAATATATTTGTTTTCTACAATAAACTATATTTTACAATGAACATTAAGGTGCTTCAAAATCGTATGAAGAAACTAGACGTAGTTAGTCCGATTTCTGCTCTTCACGGCTGGGGTTGGTTGTGTATGGACAAAACTAACTTATGTTGCAAATTTTAGCAAAATCAAATGAACTTTTAAGGTCGCAAAAAATTTAATTTTTTTCAAATATTTTGTATGAAAATTTACTTACAAATTAAAAAAAAGTTAACATCAATTTTTTAATGACTTATAATACAACTAAGCCCTTTAGGACTTCTTCATGAATTCTGAATCAAAATTCGATTACGTTTAAGATTTTGTAGAACAAACCGTTAACAAGTTTTTAACAAAAAAATAGTATTTCAATAAACTAATTTAATCCTATTCCTTAAAGCCTAAAATAAAAATTAATGCTATACCCATTGGATAACGAAGATAGCGAGTTTGCATAAAATATAACTTATTTTACCTCTTCCTTTACAACTTTTTAGATAATGTGTAGTTTTATAATATAAGACGAAAAACTGCAAACATTTTCAAAAAAAAAAAAAAAAAAAAAATTTAATCCGCATTATCGCGAAAACCGATATTTTATTTAAAAATTGTAATTATCACTAACATATTTTATAGATTTGATGTATCGTGTTCTATGATATTAAATTTAATATTAATCATTTTTAAAAATTTTAAGTTTTTAATATTATATAAGTCGAAACTTTATCGCTATTTTGCGACCTAAAGATGAAAACTTTTATTCAGAGATTTTTGGTTATTTACACTTTAATGTGAAGTCGTTACATTGATTTGAAGAACCCTAATGTACATATATTATCAAATTCTTAAACTTTATATTTCAAATTATAAAAATATCATATTAAGTAAATCTGCTTAAGTCACTAAATTTTAAAGAGGAGGCGGAGGCATTTTAAATTATTTTGTAACTGTGTGTGTGTATAGTATTTCTTCGTGTTTTTCTGTGTTAAGAGATTCCATTTAGTACACTAATAGAAAAAAAAAATAGTAAAAATGTTTGCTGAAACTACTAAAAATTAGTTCAAAATGACGTGTTCTGCAACTGCTAAAATTAGCAGACTTGGTTGCTAAATATTGATTAGATAAGGAGAAAAAAAAAACCAATGAAACTACAAAAATTAAGTTAATTGAAATTAGCAAATTAATCGGCTAAAGTCAGCAAAAAGTTTGTTAAATATTAGTAAATAAAAATAATTATAAAAATTTTTTTTTTAATATTTTTTTCACGCCCTTCTGAAATAAAAACTACAATTTTTTAGCAAATATTTTTGTTGATTTTAGCAAAATATACTGTTATTTGCATTCAACTACCCATTCAGAAGATTACAATCGGCACAGTACTGGCAAAGCGTCGGCGATGGTCGGTTATGCGTGGGCAGAACGTGGGATTAAGATAAACGGACCACCGCTGGCAAGGCACTGTAGCAAGTGGTACAAGTGCTTTCCCAATTCCAAAATGATCACATCTTTAGACAAACGGTCCGTGTGTTCAAAAAGAGTCAGACAAGCACTGCGGAAACAAAATTTCCAACTTTGGCTAAATGTTGGTCAAACCATGAACAAGGTGGTCTAAAAATAGATTTTCTAAAATAAAATTTAAAAAATGTTCATTTATAGTTTTTTTTTGTTCGTATCCGCCAGATTGGTAGCCGACAGCTCTAACCACTGAGCTAACAAGACATGCAATACTTGATAGCTTAAAACGTAAGTGAATGATAAACTGCAGGGTAACAGTTAGCTGCACAAATATGTCAGCACTGGCATATGGTTTGCTGGAAACACCTTGTCAACGTTGAGAAAACAAAGAAAAAGTTGGTCTTAAACGAACTTTTTTATATAAAAAATATATTAAACTGTATACAAAATTAGAAAAAAAATTTATGTCTGAAATCGGGATAGTACTCGGTATCTTCCGACTACAAACTTTTTTAAACAAATCATCATCATTTTATAAAATAAATGAACTACCACTGGTTAGACTTTCGAGCCGTTGGCAATTTCTGTTTGTATATCACTGGGAAAACACTTTTTGTCAACGTTGGCATAGTGGTCTTAGCCATTTGTGTTTGCCACTGCACTTATTGTAAAACAAATACTGGTAAAGAGCTTTTTGGAAGCTCTGGTAAAGCGTCTTAAACAAGTGTTCTGTCAGTAATTTATTTAGAATTCCCCGGTGAACCAGTGGTATGCCAGTGCTTAATTGTTTTTACCACTGGCAGTTTCTGACTGGGTATTCTCCTGTTACCCGATTGAGAATACCCAGGCCAAACGTAGGTTGACACCGTTGGCATAACGTTAGATATTCAAAAAATTCGGTGAATTCCAAATACCTTAAATACATTTTGTGAAATGTTTATAAAACATGCATCTTTTAAAACCAGCAACCCAGTTCGAACTTAGTCTTTTAAACAAATAATTGCTGATTGAGCTAGTAAAATATAATGAAATATTAAAAAAGGACTATGGTACAGAATATTTGTAATATTGGCAAAAAAAAAAAAAAACAAAGAGGCAAAGATTTTTTCGGGCGATACACTTGCTTTTCAAACAAATTTGCGTTTTTCTAGTACAATATTAGTTGTAACTTTGGTAATTTATAACATGGTATTAACAATTTAAACCTGGGTTAATTTAAGTGAAATTTAGCAAAAATTTTGTTGATATAAAAGTTTTTTTTTTTTAGAAAGTTTGAGGTTAAGAAGAAGTATAAACGTTTTTCTCTAAAAATTATAAACACTATTAATTTAAATCAGACTAGACTAGTTTCTGCTTTTTTTATGGACAGACGTCATCAAAAATTTTGTTGATATAAAAGTTTTTTTTTTTTTTAGAAAGTTTGAGGTTAAGAAGAAGTATAAACGTTTTTCTCTAAAAATTATAAACACTATTAATTTAAATCAGACTAGACTAGTTTCTGCCTTTTTTTATGGACAGACGTCATCATCCATTTAAATTGTATTATTATTTGTGTCATATAATTGTCAGATTGTCTCTATATGATAAATTTTTCAACAACCTGCGGCTGTAAGAATCAAACCTGCGCTCTTCTTACATTACAAACGTAACAATACCAAGTTAGCGATCACACTCAAGTATGGCCTCGAATGTAATGCAGCTAAATTGCAGTTTTCTTTCCTATTAGCTTTTCTGTTATTGTATATTATACTCAGAACTGATCAACACTAACAAACACAAATATTCTATTTTTAGATTTTTTGTTTTATTTTTCGAATCTCCTCCTTTTACATGTTTCTGTTTGCTGTTTTTATCTACTAATATTTAGTAAAATTTTTGCTGAGTAAATTGTTATTTTCAATTAACTAAAACTATATTTTTGAATTTAAATTTTAAACTTAACATTTTCATTTAAGCGTTTCTTATTTTATTAATTTTGAGAAAAAAAAAAACCTGCGAATTTTAGCAGTTTTATCTGTAACGTTATTTTTAACTAATTTTTAGTTGCCTTATCTGCTATTTTTACATTTTTATTTCTATGAGTGTATGTCCTACATTTGTTTACGCTATATATATATTTTTTTTAATCATACACCCTTTTCTGTGATTTGACGATATGACCCACTAACATCATTTGTTGCCAACTTATTTTCTAATGGTATTGAAGAATTCGTTTGTATTTTTGGCATTTCAAATGTTGAACTGCCATTTAGATTTCCTGTTTCATTGGTAACAGGACACAATGGTATAGTTGTTGCGCCGCTGGGTGTTGTACTAGATGTAGACTTTGTGAAAATAACTTCCATGGGATTTTTCTCTTTGCCATTTTTGCCAATACCAATTATAATATTGGTTTCATTTTGAGACTCAAAAGCATGATTAATTTTGGCGCCGCAATCAGCACCAGCACTACCACTAATATTTCCATTTGAGCCTACAACAATCGAATCAATATCCTTGACATAGTAGGGTTTTACACCCGAAAAACGTTGGTAAAATTTAAATACAAGTGGATGCAGTAATTTCGCATCGTAATTGTCCTTTGGGTCTTGTGTCAAATAACTAATGATGAAGCCAATAATGACTGTCAGCAGTGTGCCCATGAGACTGTAATACATAAAGCTAATCGAATACATGTACTGCAATGGTGTGCTGAAATAAAAATACAAATTTTTACAAATAAGAACATGAAAAATAACACAGGGGAACAAAATCATAACTTTTCATCATAAAAATCATAACCACAAATTCTATTTATATATTTCAGGGATGCTGATTTTAAATGGAGGATTTTATTTTGCGATGTTTGGTACAGTTTTTCCATAAAATTACTTTAAAGTTTGACGCAGTTTAATTTAGTTTTTGACATATAACGTTTTTGAAATGGCTCCTTTCTGTTGAAATGTAGAGACATTCCCTGTATTCTTATTTGAGTTACATATTTGATTCACAAAACTATAGATTAAAACCTATATTTAGCAGTTTATATCGCTAAACTGTAGATTAAAACCGATAGATTAAAACCGATATTTAGCGGTTTATATCGCTAAACTAGCAATTGACCTTAACAAATGGTCATGCAGTAGAAAGAGCCTATTTTTTCATATGCAAAAAGCACGATTCGTTCAAAATGTGATAAAACAGCATAGCTTTCCGAGATGAATCCAGAGTCTAACTTTTGGTAGGATACACAGAAAAAACTAATATCGAGATTCAATTATGTGGTGTAATGGTTAGCGCGTTGGTTACACAGATGGTCCCGGGTTCGATTCCTGGTGACGACACCATAAATTTAGAAAAATAATATGTATCAGTTTTCTAACACTTATATGTATCGCTGCGCAAACCTTCGGTGTTCCCATAGCACTTAACCCCACCGAAGTAAAATAATGAATAAGCGCTATGAAACAAAAAGCTTCAATAAATTCGCCAACTCTACATCAGGTGGCGAGCAACAACTGTTCTAAGACTTATCATCTCGAGCAATTACAGTGTTGCCATGTTTGAAGCCCTTCATCTTTCACCACCTTTCATCTCTCCACTATCCCCTTTCCAAAGAAAGCAACACATTAATTAATAGGAAGGATTTCCTGAGTGTTGCTTCTCATATCATATCTGTTAAAAATTTTGACGATTTGAAAAAAAAAACACCAAAACGAAAAAATCGCCAAGGTAAAAATATCGACAAAAATTGGGGAAAAAAAACGTAAAACTTCAAATAAAAATTCAACAAAATTTAAAAAAATCGTCAAAACTTAAAAAAAAAAAAAATGGACAAAAATTAGGTAAAAAACGTCAAGTTTAAAAAAAACAATCAACAAAATTTGATAAAATCTTCAAAACTTAAAAAAAATCTCCAGAAAATTGGGAAAAAAATCGGAAAAACATTTTTTTAATTAAAAAATGTCGAATCTTATTTGTTTATTAAATTTTGGTGTCTTTTTTAATTTTGGTGATTTTTTCAAATATTAGGGATTTTTTCAGTTTAATAAATTTTTTTTTAAATTTTTCAATTTTTTTTTTTTAAATTTTACCGAATTTTTTAAATACACTCACAATATTTTTTCCGTAAAGACTACTGATAATACACATTAAATTAACTGAAGATCGTTTAAAACAATTGTATTTTTTTAGTTTATTTTCAACTGTTGAAAAATTAATTGACAAAGTCGATAAAAACAATAGATTGTTTTCGTTTATTTCAATACTCAATATAACATAACAACTTTTTGTTTTAAATAGAAAATTTTAACTGAATATTTTAACCGAAAGACCGTTTTTATTGTTTATTGAATAACAGACAGAAAGTTAAAAAATATATTTCTTTGGTAATTTAACTGTATATTCCATTGGAACAACTTTACCGATTAAATTTTTAAATAGTTGCTGAACTTTTATGAAAAAGTTCTTGTGAGTGTATTAGTGATTTTTTCAATTTAATCGATTATTTTTTCCAATTTTGGGATTTTTTTTTTTCAATTTGTTGTCATTATTTGTTATAAAAACTTTAAATTTTGTGTGCACCAAATTAATTTTCAATTAAACATTTAATATATATTGTTGAACTTTTAATTGAAAGTGAGTTTGAAATCAAACAAAAAATTAATTAAAATTTTAGTGGCAATATTTTTTTCTGTTTATGTGAATACGTTTGAAAAGTATATGTACAAAAAATCAGCCAAAATTGTTTATTAAAAAAGTTTTTCTAACAAAAATCCTACTTTTATGACAAATATCTTACAAAATGGAGGTTTTTGTTGGGAAAACTTTAGCAAGTATAAATATTTTTAGCTAAAAATTTGGAAACGTACTTTTGACATGTATTAACATATCATACTAAAAGCTGGACATTGGGGTCCTCCTGGAAAGGTATGGGGCCATGCGAAATTTTTGACAAATCGCGAACTTTAGCTTAAAAAAATGTTTTGAAAAAATAACTTTTTTCTTACACACAGAGAAAAATTCAGCTATTTGCCAACTGCAATTCGGTTACTACAGCTCAAATTCGTCTATTTCGAATTTCGGACGGTTGGCACAACTTAACATTAGTTTTCACAACAAATTTCGGTTATTTCCACTGAATTTTACTTGCAACACCCAAAATATTCAGAAATCTAATGTAAATAACATTGTACTGACTGAATTTATAAGTTGTTACCATTAATATACACTTTTTAATTCGGTTGGCACTTTATTTCTCTGTGTGTACTAAATGAATTACTAAATTAATACTTACCTCTTAAATTGCTCTCTCCACTGCGTGAACATTTGATTAGCTTGATTAATTATTTAGCGATAGAATTCGCGAAAACCAAAACAGTTAGAAAGAAGCTTAATAGCGAGTTTGATTTTAAGATTTGGGAATTAAATATGTACCATAAATACACTCAGGGAACTTCTGCTTTAAAAATATGTAGTTGTTTGGGTTGTAATACAGTTTCTTTATTTTTAATGTAAATGTCAGTCATTTGTAGAACGAATTAAATTTTTTACTAACCATGTAGTTCATTTAAAAAAAAAAACAAACCACATCAATTGACTGTTTTATGATTTTACATTAATTTTTTACATTTTTTTAACATTAAAAAACAAATGACAATGTTAGTTGAATTTACTGAAATGTAAGTCGTCCTTTCTTTAAGTGAAATTTCATTTCTTTTTAACTACATTTGCAGTGATCTTTACCTACATAGTATTCTAAGCGCATCAATACTGGTCTTGTCCTTGGATTTCAATAGAAAGAAATCAGATTTATTGCATTTGCAAATTTTTGTATATATAAAACAGCATCGTGCATCGAACTTTAAAGTCGTTTTGCGACAAAACAAAAAATACAGAACGCCATTTAAATCAACATACTCGATATATATAGAATTGATGGTCAGAACCTTATTAATTGTTTTGATGTCGCGCCGTGTAAGAGAGGCAATTTGTTAAAAACTACAATGTCAAAATTATGTTTGCCTTCATTTCTGTAAATATAAGTGTGATTTTTTTATTACCGTTCTCCAGCAGCTGCTATAGTTATTGGTACTGCTGTAGTTATTTGTGCTGCAGCCGTATTATTTGTGGCCAACAACATCAACGTATCATTTAACTTCATGTAATTGCCATCCATGGTATTGGGTGTATGTTCCATTAACCACGATGCTGAATTAGGCAAAATGGAAAATTCTTCTTCGTTGGGTTTATGTATTGAATTCGAGAAAGTGAAATTTGAGCAACCCTATAACGAATATAGAAAATTACAAAACTTATATTTTTTATTTCCTGTACACTAATAGAAAAAAGTTCGTAGAAATTATTGCAAGAACAACTAAAAAATAGTTAAAAATGACGTTGCAGAAAAAACTCATATAAATAGCAGGTTTTTTATGCTAAATATTAGTAGGATAAGAACAGCAAAAATATATCTATTAAATATACAAAATTTTAGTTAATCAAAAATGACAACTTAATTTGCTAAAATCGGCAAAAATTTTGCCATTTATTTCATATTAATCTAACTTTTTTAGCAAATATTTCTTCCGAATATAACAAAATTTGTGTTGATTTAACATTTTGTATGCTGTTTTTTGTCTACAAATATTAAGCAACATTTTTTAATCATTTTAGCAGAGTAAATTCGTATTTTCACTGAAATTCCCCTGAAATATAACTAAATTTTTTGTACATTTATCAGTTTTATTTTTATTTGAAATACTGTTATCGATTCAAAACCCTTTAAGCTGACTATCTTTATCCATAAAATACCGTTATCGATATAATTAAAATACCGTTATCCGTAAAATACCGATATAACTGAAATACAGATATCCTTAATTTTGCGAATTTTAATGCCCATATCGCGAAAAAGCTCTTTAATATTTGTTTATCAAAATTCGCGAAACACGTCAAATTTTAAACGTTTATGTCCCTAAGGATCGATACGATCCTAGAGCCTAATTACTTTACAATTTTAGCGAAATGTTGGTTTTTTATGCAGAAACTTTTTTGAAAACCGCGAAAAAGTAAAATTGTGTTGTTTAATATTTTTTCATGTAGACTTAAAAAAAAGTCAGTATAGTCAGCAACATTTTTGCTGCGAGGATCCTTGCAGAAAAATTGCCAATATCAGCAAACAAATTAGTAAGTTCAGAAAATATTTTTTTGATATTTGCAAAACAAGTCAAAAGTTATAACCCTAATAGATATATTTTCCCAAAGTTTGGTCATAACTAACTTCACCTTTTGCAACTGTAATTTAGAAAATATTAATTGAAATTTAGAAAATATTGATTAAAATTCAGAAATTTCATTTAAATTTCAGAAAACATCAATTGAATTTAAGAATTTCCATTTTAAATTTAGAAAACATCAATTTAAATTCAGATTTTCGAATTAAAATCCAGCAAATATCAATTGAAATCATTTGAAATTCAGAAAATATCAATTGAAATTTAAAAAAAATCGTTTAAAATTCAGAAAATACTAATTGATATTCAGAAACCCGTCAATTGAAATTCAGAAAATTTATTTGAAATTCACAAAATAATAAATGAAATAGGAATGAAATGTTGTCTGCATTGCAATTGATGTATTCTGAATTTCAAGTGATATATTATTAACTTTCTGATTGTTAATTGATGTTCTCTGAATTTTAAATGATGTTTTCTGAGTTTCAATTGATGTTTTCTGAATTTCAAATGATATTTTCGGAAATTCAAATAGAAATTCTGAATTTCAATTGATATTTTCTTTTTTTTTCAAATGAAAAATCAGATTTTCAATTGATATTCTTTGAATTTCAAATGGACATTCTAAATTTTAATTGATATTTTTTGAATTTGAATTTTAATTGATATTTTCTGAATTACAATTGCAAAAAGTGTAGTAATTTGAATACGGTAATGTGGGGACTAAAAATATTGTTGTGCACTGATATTACCGTTATCCTTAAAATACCGAAACCGAAATAACTAAAATATCGTTACCGCTAAAATACCGTAACCGTAATAACTTGAATACCGTTATCGCTAAAAAACCGTTACCGAAATAACTGAAATATCGTTACCGCTGAAATGACGTTACCGTAATAATAGAAAAATAGCTTTACCCTTACCGCTGCCCGCATCGAACCGTTTACCATCCATGATTTTGACTCTACTTATTTTAATAATTTCAAGCAAAAATATGTTCTAAATTTAACAGTTTTTTCTGCAACATAATTTTTAACAAATTTTTAGTAGCATTTTCTGCTATTTTTTTTCTATGAGTGTAGAATGTTTTAGAATGTATGTGGGTCAATTGAAAAGTTTTTGATTCTAATTTGGATAATAAAATCTAAAAAACTAATTTTTTCTATAATCTATAAAAATATTAAGGAATTCAATCGGTTAACCGTTGCTTGATTAATCGTGAATTTTAATCAAACAATTGTTCGAATAATTTAAAATGAAAGATTTCGAATACGAATAACTCGAACAATTTTGGTCGATTAAGGGGTTACATCCACTTAGATTTTTTTTTTATTTCATTTTTGTAATGTACATAAAGGGTGTGTTTTTATAGAGGTATAGAACTTTGAAATGGAATAAAACAAAAATGAATTTTTTAAATTGGCATGAAATTTAGTTTATTCGAAAGATAATCTTCTGGCATTATAATTTAAATATAACTTCTGGCATATCACCGCCACGGCTGGCTCGGACATAGTCTAATCTGGAGGTCCAATTATCGATAACTTTTTCCAATATTTGTGGCCGTATATTGGCAATAACGCGGCGAGTGTTGTCCTCCAAGTGGTCAATCGTTTCGGGCTTATCGGCGTAGACCAGCGACTTCACATATCCTCACAGAAAATAGTGCAGCGGCGTTAAATCCCACGATCTTGGAGGCCAATTCACGGGTCCGAAACGTGAAACTATGCGGTTACCAAACGTTTTCTTCAATAAATCAATTGTGACACGAGCTGTGTGATATGTTGCGCCGTCTTGTTGAAACCACAGATCCTGCACATCATGGTTGTTCAATCGATGAACGAAAAAGTTAATAATCATGGCTCTATAGCGGTCACCATTGACTGTAACATTCTGACCAGCATCGTTTTTAAAGAAGTACAGACCAATGATTCCACCAGCCCATAAAGCACACCAAACAGTCAGTTTTTCTGGATGTAACGGTGTCTCAACTTACACTTGAGGATTATCATCACTCCAAATACGGCAGTTTTGTTTATTGACATATCCATTTAACCAAAAGTGAGCTTCATCGCTAAACAAAATTCGCAAAATTCGTACGCTATAAGTATTTCGAACAGAACCATGCTTTTCAAAATAAATTTGCACAATTTGGAAGCGTTGTTCAGGCCTCAGTCTATTCATGTTGAAATGCCAAACCAAACTAAACACAAATAACTTGACAGCTGACAAAATGGCCGCCAGTTAAAACAGTGTGCCGACATAAAGTCCTATACCTGTATTAAAAACACCTTTTATATATTTTAAAATTTGCTGAAAGCAGTGAGTTCTATAAATTGATGTAGTTTTAATTAAATCCAAGCAAAAAATGTAATTTTAATATTTTTAATTTGCTTGAAACTAAAAACCACCATAAAATATTCCTCATCGAGTATTTTTTGTAAACATAAAAAATATTTTTTTTTTTAATTGGTACCAACAACGTTTGATTTCTAAATACGAGTACAAAAACTATTTTGTTAATTTTTTTGTAACTTTAAATTTGTGGTTTTAAAAATTTTTTTGTATGAAAAACTGCAATTTACAATAATTTAATTTTTTAATGGTTGGAAATAAATTTGAATTTAAAAACGAGGTTGCTTGTATTTACAAATTCCATTGTTGATGCCTACTGTTTTTTTCTGTGTATTATTCAATATTTTAACATTTTCCTCATATTTGTTCAATCATATTTCATCTCGCTATTTTGATTAACTACTTATCTCTTAACCCACATATAAAAATTCTTATTGTATCTTGTGTTTAAACAAACCTCTGTTGATGTTGGTAGAAATTGATTACTTGCACCTTTATCTACGGTTGAAGAGCCGACTATAATCCATAATACAACTGAACATGCGGAAATCATACCAGCGGAAGCGCCCTTTAAATTTAAGGAAATTGTTATAACTGATATACACAAGTTCAAGCTCAAATATGTATTTTTGATTGCTGGAACAATCAATCAACAAAGAAATATGAAATTTTATCACTTACCTTCCAATTGGCAATAGGTACAAGCATAGCTAAAATGAAACAACCCAACAAAGGACCGGATGTTGCTGAAAATGCCATCATTGATGATTCAATAACACCCGAAAGTAAACCCACACCAAATGCTACACCCATAACAAGTACCCCAGCTATCACAGTCACAACTTTTATAACTCTTAATTGTTGTTTATCTGTTAGGTTCTTAAATTTGGGTGCCAATGTTAAGAAATCTTCCGATATAACGGTAGCCAAGGCATTCAAATTAGAAACCATCATACTAAAACCAGATTTACATTAAGTTATTTATTTTTTAACATACACTTATAGAAAAACATATGTTAAAATTTTTTCTAAAACTACGAAAAATTAGTTAAAAATTACGTTGCAGAAAAAACTGATAAAATTAGCTAATTTTTTCTTTGCTAAATATTAGTAAGATAAGAATAGGAAATATAAATCTGTTGAATTTACGAATATTTAGTTGTATTTAAGGAGCTAAATTTAAGTAATTAGAAAGTAACAAATTAATGCCAAAATCAACAAAAACTTTGTTAAATATTAGTAGACAAAAAAATTTAAATTTGTAGTTTTTGTTTTTTTTTTGATTTTTTTTAATGCTAATAAATATATGACAATCTACAATTTTTCATCAAAAATTTCTGTTAATTTTAGCTAAATATACTGTAATTTGCATTGTACTAAATTTAAGGTAAATATGACAAACACGTTGTTGATACACTGCGTTGCATTACTATAATTACAAATGATTTTTACTATTTTTTCTAATATTACAAAAAATGTATTTAAACTTATACATAACTGTTTTTAAGAGTGTGATAACTGATATCTTATTGTGTTAAATTTAAGAGATTACTTAATTGATTTAAGAGAAAATTTGTGTCATAATATTTTGTTAGTGTTTCATAAATCGGTAAAGAATAGCAAATAAAGAAAAATTAAAGAATAAATATGCAATTTTAATCAATGTGCAATAAAATGCAGCGTATTTCATATCTAAGTTATTTTGTAAAAGTGAAACTTTCAGCTAGAAAAAAAAACCGTTCACATGTGGTTGTCACAAATTATGCAAATAAGCACTCGGCTTATGGTAAAAATAAAACAGGCGGCCCGAAAAAAAAGCTTTCTGATCGGGATCAGCATAAAATAATCAACTGTGCCAGCAACTAAATAAAGAGTCTCAATCAGATAATCGATGAATATTAGGTCAATGTTTCAAAATCAACCATAAGTAGGCTCTTAAAGGTTTCCCATAGAATGACTCGCCCAAAGCTGATGTCTGTACCAACGTTACGGGAGCGGCTCAATAAGTCCGTGACTTTTCGAAATACCCTCGTAGTTATATGAAATGCAACACTGCTCCCATCAAGTACCACCTGTTAGTAGACTACTGTCAAATTTTGAGCAAGTTCCGTCATTTACTTTGCGTGTAACAGCTGGTTAAACATCGTGGATTTTTTTAAAAATGGAAAAAAGTGATTTTCGTTCGAGTGCTCATTCAAAATTATTTTTTGCAAAAAAAAAAACCATCAATCAAACCAAGGAAAAGCTTGATAAATACTATGGGGACTCTGCACCACCGATTTCAATGGTAAAAAAGTGGTTTACGGACTTTCGTTGTGGTCGCACAAGTACAAATAACGCTGAACGTTCTAGACGGCCAATTGAGCTTAATACACCCGAAAATGTCGAAAAAATCCACGATATGGTGTTGGCCGATCGAAGAGTAAAATTGCATGAGATTGTGGATCCATAGGCATTTCATATTTTAGTGTGGTTTCGATTTTAAATGATCAGTTGGGTTTAAGAAAGCTGCCTGCAAGATGGGAGCCGCGTTTGCTCTTAATTGTCCATAAACGTAATCGTGGCTAATAAGGTGATGGCAACAGTTTTTTGGGATGCACGCGGGATAATCCACATCGATTACCTTCAAAATTATTATTATGCCAACTTATTGGACCGATTTAACGAGGATTTAAAAAAAAAATGACCCCATATGGCCAAGAAATGCCTATTTTATGGACCTCGAAAAATCCTATTTTTTGGAAGGGATACAAAAATTGGAGAAACGTTGGACTAAGTGTATTGAGCTAAAAGAAGATTATGTTGAAAAATATTTTTTTTTTTTGCAAAAGAAAACTGTGTTTCATTCAAAAAGTCACAAAACTGCGCGACTTGAATTCGCTAAAAGGAATGGAATGGCCCGCATGCTATCCGGAATGGCCCGCATGTTCTCCGGATCAAAAACCCATTGAGAATATTTGTGGAGTATTAACCCGACGAATTTACACAGAAAACCTTAAATATGAAAGCGTTTTTCATCTTAAAGAACTTCGAATAAATCTGGTAGACAGTATGTCTGATCGAATTTTCGAGATGATTAAAAACAAGGAGGCCTTATGCATTATTTACACTGCTGCTTTAAAATATTTTTCATAAATTTTTATAAATTTTGATATATTAAGTTAAGTGTATTTATAGTTATGAAACATTAAATTATTTTCTTATTCCTCTTTAAATAGTAAACTAGAAAATAAATGAATTGTCTTTTTTATTAAATATTATTAATTTTAAATTGGTTTTATATTTATGCCGGTTAAAATCTTCTACTTTTATTTAACTTAAGAAATTTAGTGAAATTAATGTGTAATTATAGTTTTGCAACGCAGTGTATTACAGTTTGTTGTTTGCTGTTTCTAGTCTACAAATATTTAGTAAAAGTTTTTGATAATTTTCAATTACCTAAATTTCAACTCGAATATAACACAAATTTTGTAAAATTATATTTTTTAAGCAAAAAATCTGATAATTTTGACAGTTTTTCTGCAACGTAATTTTTAATTAATTTTAAATCGCAGCTTTTTCTGCTTCTTTTACAGGTTTATTTCTATGAGTGTATTAAACAATAAACTATATAAGATTAAAACTTACCATAAAGCCCCATTAAATAAGGTAGCCATAAATATGCCCACAAATCCTGGTATAATGGATAATTGATCTTCAACATAAAAGGGTAGAATTTCATCAAGTTTATTAATATAACCCTCTTTTAGAGGATCACATTCGTGATATGATGAGTATATAACTAAACCAGTTATCCAGGATAATGAGAAAAATACAAATATAATAGGAATATTTGACATCATAGCGCTGAGGGAGAAATAATAATAACAATGTAAAATTATATTATTGTTGAATATGATATTTGAATATATAAGTAGCGTTAACGGGTTAACAATCTTTAGATTTGTTTTATTTCACATTTCGTTGGTTTGAACTTTTTTAATGAGAAAATTTGGCAGAAAAATTCGTCAAAATAAAAAAGTTGCAAACTCCTTGCCCTATATTTTAGTTGTTCGATATTTACGAGTACTTTATAGACAGCGAAATTAATCTACTTGATTAACGTTAATCGTTTACATATGCATTTTCTGACAGTTATAAATTTAACTTGACAGCTAAAGCCCGATTACTGAATTTCCAACAACAAATGTGTCAGTTTGGTCCCAGTTTGTAGCAAACGAGACATTCTGAAAATGATGCTAACAGATTAACTTTGTCAGTTTAAAATGCTAAAATACCAATGTGGCGACGATTTCGACCGGGGATAATAGAAACAAGGAGAATGTCGGCGGTGGGAGAGCAGCGTGTTAAAGTAAATTTTTATCTGACTTTGTATGTACGAGGGCGGTCCCAAAATTAGCCAAGCTGAGGTACAGATGGTGGCAGTAGTTTGAAAAAATTACTTTTGAAAAGTGGCAACCTTATAAAACATATGTTTTAAGTGTGAAGGCTCCACTTTGTTTGGTATTTTTTTAGGAGCCATCAAAAATAAAAGATCTCAGTGAATTTGTAAATATGGAAAAAATTGGTCACCGTTATGTAATTCAATACTTTCATTTGAAAGGTCTCAGTCCAACCAATATTAAAGCCGAGCTAGATTCTACTCGAGTTGAGTCTGCTCCTTCGTTTAAGACTATAAAATATTGGGTGGCAGAGTTTAAACGAGGCCGTACGAGCTGTCAAGACAAACATCGTATTGGTCGACAAATTGAGATGTCCACGCCAGAAACGGTTAAGGAAATCCACAAAATGGTATTGAATGATCGTCGGCTAAAAGTGCGTGGGTTGGGTGAAATGAAAGGCATTTCAAAAAGTGCTATACATCGCATATTGACCAAAAAATTTTAGATGAGAAAGCTGTGCGCAAGATGGGTGCCGCGTTTGCTCACAATAGAGAAAAACAGCTTCGTCAAGATGTTTGCAATAGAGTGCTTGGCGATGTTTTACCGCAATAAAGCCGAGTTTTTGCGTCGATTCGTAACCATGGATGAGACAAAGGAACATTCAAAGCAGTGGAATGGGATTATTTTCTATTTCCAAACTCGAGAAAATGGCTCGGTGGTAAAAGATTTGCCAACAATAAAGAGGTGGTGTCTGCGGTTGATGGCTTACTATAGACAGGGTATCGAAGCCATTGAATATCGCTGGGAAAAGTGTATCGCGCTAAAAGGAGATTATGTTGAGAAATAAAGAAAATGTTTCCCAAATTTGTTGTGTTTTCATTGTTAGATCGGCTAATTTTGGCACCGCCCTCGTATGTTTTTTTAGCGTTATCAACCGAAATTTTATCAACACACAGAGTTGCAGATAACACTGTGCAACAAAAAATTGTATCCCGAGCAAAATGAACAGGAAATTTTCATTTTATGGCCTTTTGAAGTTTGTCTATTTTTGACCGTTTTTTATGTATGGGTGAAAATTAAAAATTTTAAATATTATTTAATGCACACAAAAATATGTGATTACTTGTTATCGCATTAGATCGGATAATAAAACAAACAAAAAAAACTTAGTTTTTTTTCTAAATTGAGCAAAACTATGAGTTCTTAAATAAAAATTATTTTTTTGAAGGACCAGTCCCAATCGTGTGCTTTTGGCAAATTTCTATAAACAGATATTACAAAATATGTTGTCTTGTTACACGTTACGTCAGACTTTGACCTGCATTTAAATGGTTTCGAGGGTAAACTCAAAAATTAAAAAAAAAAACTAGGCAAAAATTAAAAAATGTCTCTACCTCTACGTCAGTGACTTCAAACGCTTCTAACATATGTAGTATTACAACAATTGAACAGTTCTTGCGAATATAGACGAATAGACCATTTGTAGAATTTTACAGGGGACAATAAAAACGCAGGAAACGGTTAAAAAATACTATTTTTGTCAACTTTTTGGTATTAGCTTAAAGATTTAAATCACATCTACCTATATACAAAATTTTAGTAAGGTATTCGAAAGAGAACTTGCAAAAATTGGACTTCAATTTTGCTTAAATGGAAAAAGGGCGAATATCCAAAAAAATGTATTGAAATTTGAATAAAAATGTGTTATTTTGCAGCAGATTTTGACTACATTTTCATAAGACTTGCAAAACTTGGCGAACTATGGTTGGTATTTGTTTGTAACACTTTAAGGACTTCAAGGATACACTTTTTAAGGATTGCAAGGACATGCAAAAAAAAATTTTTTTTGTTAATTTTTTTTTTAATATTCCTGCCATTTGATGCAGTAGCAATTCTTTATGACACTAAACAACAAAAAACAACATTACCAAATATTTGTAGGTAGGGTATCGAAGGAAAATAACTATAAAATATGTTTAAAGATTTGATTTCCGAAATAAAATAATTCAAAAGACGGTTAAAATATGCTTAGACCATGTATTCGTGGTTATATGATCTTAACACTGAAGATTTTTTTTCGCAAATCTGGTTAATTTGTTTGTATGTGCTAAGATTGTTTTTTTTTGTACAATTTCAAATTTTAGCTAATATCAATTTTAAACTCGCAGCTAAATAATTTTTATATAATATTTTGTTAAGGATGGATATTCGCCCTTTTTGCTTTCCACACTTTAAAGTCTTATAACTCAAGAACGGTACCATTTTTTGCCAATATAATAAGTGTGGTTTGTTCCTCGTAATGTTCTTTTAACACATTGTTACCGAAAGTAAAATTTTTGTATGTTTTTGTGTTGTATTTAATCAAAATTGTGCGTTACTTCACTCCCAATTTAAACAAAAATATAAAAATATACGAATTATTGCACTTTAAAAGTCATTTTTTTAGCCTTAAAAGTCAAAATTTCTGCATAGGATTGTAGGGCTCTGCTAATAAAATGCATTTATGCAAAAAAACGTGTTTGTGAAAAAGTGGTCTATTCGTCCTTATTCGCATGAACTGTTCAATTGTTAAAATTTCTAACTAATCCATTAAGACTTACACTCAAAAAAATTAAGTACTCAAAAAGGCTTTAAAAATTCTTAAAATCAATATTATGAAAAATACAATAAAATACGAAGAAATACTAAAAATGCATAGAGAAATTTGACTCCCGCTCACTGCCTCTTGAAAAACTCGCAACATTTTTTTATTTCACTTACTAACATTCACGTGAGTAAATTTAATTTTCACTCCCATTCACATGCATCACGCAAAATTCTTCTCACATTTCTATCTACAGTTTAAAACATTAAATTTTACTTTCATTTTTACATTAATCTATTTTCAATAAAAAAAAAATGACCAAAAAAGACTTACGATAGCTTCATGAGGCCATAAAAATTAAACTAGAGCTAAGTTTTCAAAACCGTTTTGTGGGGTTTGGTCTACTAATAGTCTATTTTAAATATTCGTTGATTTCATTCGGTATACAATCGATGACCCCAAATTTGTTGCACAGTGTAATTAGTAGTATGAATACTGCGTTGTTTAGAAATAGTAAGCAGAGGAAACGTTGGATTAACTTTTCATCAAAAAGATTAAAAAAAATGGCTTAATCGACTTCTTTAGTAGACTATCTTTTCTGCGTAAATTCTGTATTAAATGCATTTTTCTTAAATCAACATATTAAAAAACCGGATGCCGCTGTGCAGCCTTAACGGATAGAACGATTTTAAATAGTTTTTTTTTTTGTTTGTAGAGGACTAAAAGATTAAGTTCCTGGCGTAGAGGCATGTTTAAATTTGTGCAGTTTTTTTTTGTGAAAAGTAAAAACGATTTTTTGGGTTTTTTTTTTTTAATTTTTGAGTTTACACCCCAAGTAAAAAAGTGTATATACAGTGGTGTTCAAAACATTTCCAACTGTTATAGCATATTATTTTACAAATACAAAAAAATTATTCATAAATTCTCAAAAATAAAAAAAAGTAATTTTAACAAAATAAGTCCATAGTGCAATGTTCAAAACATTTGCAGCTCTTAAACTAATTAACAGGAAATACAAACAATGGTTTTAACGCTCAGTATTTGGTAGCGTAGCCATTATTTTTTATAACTTCTGAACACCTCTTAGGCATTGAGGCAATGAGCTTTTTAATATAATCGTCAGAAATTTCATTCCACTGCTTATCCAACTCGACGAAAAGTTCATCACCATTTCGGAATACTTTATTGCCGATATTCCGTTTTACAATCATCCACATGTTCTCAAACGGGTTGAGATCGGGAGATTGAGCCGGCATTTCCCATTCATTTTTTTGAACATCTATAACTTCTAAGACCATATTCTCGGGCTCTTCTTTTAATTGTGGGAAGACTGGCATCTATTAAAAGTTCAGTTTTAGCTTCTCTGGGAACTGCTTTGGGATATTTCGTAAAAAAATTCTTGATTTTCCGATCTTCTCTTACAGTTGTAATACGGGGTCTTCCACCTTTATGAGTTGTGTGGATGTTACCACTATTAACAGTGCGGCAAATCGTTGATTTTGGAACGGAATACTTTAAAGAATTTTCTTTTTGTTAAAGTCCATTTTGAAAATCATTTAAAACTTTTGATTTAAAATCAGAATTGTATTTATTTCCTGCCATTTTTTTTACAAAAATTATTCTTACGATGTTTATGCTTCCAACATCTTATTACAACTATTAAAGAACAATAATTATAATAAATTTGTTTATAAAATGTCACGGCCTGAATCTCATATTAAAAAGGAATGCGATTATCGTTATATCCTAGCATTTGTTAGTATAAATTGTTTCGTTAAGAGTAAGAATAATGAGAGTTGCAAATGTTTTGAACACCTGCATTTTGAATACATCTATTATTATTAATTTTTTTGTGGTTTTAATTTAACGGAATTATTTTTTTTTTTTATTTGTTTAACATAAAACAATGTATGAAGAATATGTAAAAAATAAATTTTAGTAACTAAGTGTATTTTTTTTTTTTTTTTTGAAGCAAATAAATCAATGAGAACAACAAATGCGATCTCAGTTCCAAATGTTTTGACCACTACTGTATATTTATATATAGTTTTATACAATTAAATGTTTCAATGTTTTATACAATTAAATGTTTCAATGTTTTTATATGTCATTTGAATTGTCAGGTTTGAAATCATAATTAAAATGTCACTATTACAAATACAAAACACTAATTGTTAATAAATGAAAGAGAAGATGAAAAAAGTTTTGTGGAGATCAGCGCTAGAGAGAGTGGCTCAGTTTCGACCTAAGCGACTAAGTCATCTTCAGCCTTATTCTAATCCACCACCCACAAGAAACTCAAGGTTTTATCAGTTATATATATCAAACAACCACAGAAAATCGATGATGTTAATTGATTACCCGAACAACATGAGTTATATTCGTCTTTTGTTACAAGTTTCATATTTTATATGAATCTTTTAATTGACTTAATTCCAATTTTTTTAAGAAATTCATGAAGTATTTCATTGCTTCAATGAAACCTCTTAATATTATAGAACTTTATGTAACTGTTTCATAAATTTTATGAACGCTTCATAGTCGAAATGTTTCATTAGTTCTGTTATGACATTCATTATTTATACGAAACATTTCATAAACATTGCCTTTAATGAAACCTGTTTCATAGATTCTATGAAAAGTTTCAATGGACGAGTTCCAGTAACAGTTTTCATTAACGCTATAAAGAAACTCATTGCTGAAGTGAAGATAACTCTCTCAGTGTAGTGTAGTTAATATTTGCACATTTATTTTTTTTAAATTTTTACAAAATACGTCTTTTACAGAACACAACTTTTTTATTTGTAATAAAAAAAATTCACATTTTCATTTTAACTTACCGCTTAACTTCGCTCAATGACTTTAAGCTAACATAACGTTGCATAAAATTCTGTTGACAACCAAATTGTGATAGTGACACAAACAATTGACCCAACCAAGCCGAAGTTGTATCCACTCTTACCGTCAAATCACCGGTAAAATTAAAGAAACTTAAACGTCCTGCAAATATAAATTGGTTAACAAAGGAATTAATGTGTAAGTAGATTCATGATAACAAATCAATTTTAATTTTAATAAATAATCCTTTAACCGGAAGAGCATAATCTCAAGTTAATAATGAAACGGATGTAACACATATTCATATGAAATAAAACATCAAATCAAAGAAGAATATTAAAAAAAGTTTTTGTGTGTATGTATGTGTGTAAAATACAAACAAACAAACAAACAAAATGATCAACCAACAATATTTCAAAATCATATCATTGCCATGACACTTGCTATTTTTGTGGTTACTGACTGACTGGTTTGTTTGATGGTCATTGGTTTAGTGGTCGGTCGGTCGGTTGGTCGGTTGGTCAGTTAAATGTTTGTCTTGTTTTTCATGTTATTGTTGATGTAATAACCACAAATATGCACACAAATGATATTTAAATCATTGACTAGCGGTTATTTGCATAGGTTTTTTTTTATATGCGTATATGTATGTATTTCAAACAGATAAACAACCTTTGAATTTGGCCTAAACATGTAAATAATTACATTAGGGTGGCATGATTCAAATTTAAATTAAGACAAATAGAAGGTATATTATTATTAATGGGGGCATTCATAATACTCTTCTATTAGGGACGCCAAACGGGAAATCCCGAAATTTTAGGGATTTAGTAAATCCCTAACCCCGGCATTTTCTTTTTAATCCCGGGTTTTTCGGTATTTTTTTGGTACTTTTCGGGATGTGTTGTTTTTTTTTTTTTGGTAACATTTAAGAGGAATTACGTTATTTCTTGAATTTGCTCATATTTTATTTTATATTTACGATTCTGAACCACAGCTATATTTTTCGAAAGTACACTCATAAAAAAAGTTTGTAAAGTCAGCAAAAAATTTTGCTGAGTCAGCAAAATTTTAGTCAGGAGGATGCTTGCAAAAAAGTTGCTAATGTCAGCAAAATCTTTTGCTGCAAATCAGCGAGCTGATTTTTAGCAAAAAAATTTGTAGATTCAGCAAAAGTTTTGCTAACACTTAGTAGATTAGAAATAAAAAAGCGTTGGTAAAAATTAATAAATTTTTTGCTGAATTTTAGTAGACTGAAAAAAACGCAAAAAATTTGTAGAAAAATTGTAATTTAGTTAATTTATTTGCTGAAAATCATAAAACATATTTTTGTGATTCTTTTAAAAATAATTTACTATAATAACGAAATATAACAATTTTAATTTTCCCACATTGAGGACATGAATTAATTTAATATCTGAAAATATATAGAAATAAATATATATAACATAACAAAAATTTTCTTTCAACTACTTACATCAATGGTTGTCTTAATAATGCTATGACGAAACTGCCGAAGATAATTCTAGAAACGAAACGAAAAAATAAACAAAACAAACGAAACGAAAAAAACAACCCTTTTTTTGCAATAAGAAAAAGAAACCATACAAATCTACGTAAGATGTGTGTTTTTGTCTTTCTCTTTACTCTGTCTACATGTCTGTATATGTTTTTTCATAGTTGATTTTTTTACTTGTCTTGTTAGAGTTGTACTTTTTAATATCATTTTCCTCTTCTCTACTACATCTTGACATGCCGCGACATCTGCTTATCAGCACAATTTTTTTTAGCAAAATTAATTAGTAAAACATTAGTATATTAGTAAAGCATTAGTATAAAACAGTTAAGTGCTGAATAAGTATAACAAAAATTTTAGCTGAAAACACGATTTTAGCAAAAATATTTGCTAAAAAATAGTATACCTGATTTACAAGACGTTTTACTAACTTTTCTACTAACTTATTTTTTTGAGTGTACATCCGTACATCCGTACACTCAGGAAACTTCTGCTTTAAAAATATATACTTGTTTGGGTTGTAATACAGTTTCTTTATTTTTAATGCAAATGTCAGTCATTTGTAGAACAAATTAAATTAAAAAATTAAATCATTTAAAAAAACAAACCACATCAAATGACTGTTTTATGATTTTACAGTAATTTTTTACAATCGTTTTTTTTTTTGTTATTTAAAAAAATAAATGTTTGTTTTTTTTTACTAACATATGTGGTTCATTTTTACTACACTTAATTGTGGTTCATTTTTGGAACATTAAAAAACAAATGACAATGTTAGTTGAATTTACTGAAATGTAAGTCGTCCTTTCTTTAAGTGAAATTTCATTTGTTTATAACTACATTTGCAGTGGTCTTTACCTACATAGTAGTTGAAGTGTAATAATCCCAATGTTTTCATTGCAAAAAATTTGTTTTTTTTTATATAAAATTTTAATAAATACACGATACAGTGAAATACTTAGTTTTTCGTTATTTTTAAGGTATTTTTTAAATTTAACATTCGATATTACTATTGTCATAAATTATGATATCATTAGCGATTTCAATACCAAAATTTACAAGGACGAATAAATTATCGTTATTCAAGAGAATTGCGCTGGCGAAAACGGTATCATAGTATAAGGGAAAAATTATATCGTTGAAATATTTATATTTAAGGACAAAAAAATTATGGTGTTCGTATCACAAGTAATTTCCGTTCGAAATTAGCTGATGATTCCGTAGACCGGGGCAGGCAAAACTATGTCACAACAGCGGATTTTTGGTGTCCCTCGACATTTTGTTGAAATGAAAAATAAAATCTTAAGTAAATTAGGTGACTAGCGAAAAATTGTATCAGAAGTTTAAAAATGTTCACTTTAAATACAAAATATTTTTTTTTAAAAAATCGATGAACACAAATTTTAGATGATAAATTACTGAACGTAACTAGTATTGTTTTCAGAACATTTTTACCATCAAAATTACTAAAATTCCTCTGTGAAAGGTGCACAGTGAAAACATATTCGTTTTGATAATCGAATTTGTTGTTTTTGAATGTTTTTGTTGTAGTTACCGAAATTTTTTGTTATCATAAATAAATACCGGATTCATTTTTACTACCAATTATTAGTCATTTTTTGCACAGTAAAAACAAATGACAAATGTTAGTTAAATTTAATGAAATGTAAGTCGTACTTTCTAAAGTTAATTTGTTTTTAACTACATTTGCAGTGGTCTTTACCTACATAGTATTCAATGTGTGGTTGAAATATTGGTAAAAACAATATTGGCAACGAATTTTGCTGGTGGTACTGGCAAAACACATGCTTTGCCAACAAAATAGTGTTTTTCTGGTACAAATTTAGTTGGACCTTTAGTAATTTAATTAACACGGTTGGTTGAAGCTCGTGCCACAATTGATTTATTGAAGGAAACGTTTTGTAACAGCATAGTTTTACGTTTCGGACCCGTGAATTGGCCTCCAAGATCGTGGGATTTATTGCCGCTGGACTATTTTCTGTGGGGATATGTGAAGTCGCTACGCTGATAACACTCGCCGCTTTATTGCCAATATACGGCCACAAATGTTGGAAAAAGTCATCGAAAATTGGACCTCCAAAAAAAAAAAAAAAAAAAATTCCATTTCAAAGTTCTATACCTCTATAAAAACCTTAATTATACTATTTAAAATAAATATTTAATAAAAAAGGCTTTTAGAAATTGATTCTGGTGCGGAAGCTTTTTGTTCCGAATTTATTTAAAAGACCTATACTTGTTATCAGTACAAAATTTTTTCGCAACAAAAATGTCCGTGCACTAGGTTCAAATATGGTGTGCCGAATTTCATCGAAATATCTTAATATTTGGGTCGTGCAGCGTGCGGATAAACATAAAAGATTTTGTCCTTGGGGTAATATAAGCTAGTGCGCCAATTTCATGAAAATGTCTTAATGTATGCGACATGTAGCGTGCGAACAACAAATACATGGAATAAATATAGGGAAAATCTTACATTTTTATATTTTTTTTACATAAATGGTTATAACGATGAAAATGAAAATTATTCAAGTTCGAGGCCATATACTCTATATTTCTTCATTAGGATATTGTCCTAACAAATAATCTATAGAGTTTTTGTTTTCAAATTTATTATTTGACCCTTTCAGGAATGTGTTGATAGATCCATTTCGGGAATTTTCTAGGTTCCCATCATCAGAACACGTTTTGAAAGCGGTAACAATCCCATGCCAAACCTCAAGCATTCATATGAACTAGTTTACTCACTACATGAGAACTAATATACATATGAGTTTGAAATTAAAGATTATAACCATTGATCAAAAAATAAATTGAAAACTTGTTTGATGTGCAAGATCCACCTCTGGTGGATATTCAATACACGTTTTTTTTGTTTCTCTCTCCTTTTTTATATTTTGTTAAGTTAGTTAACAAAACAGGGAAAGTAAACTAGGCGGTACTTTGCCTTTTTTCACAAGTTTGTTATAATTTTTATTAAAAATAAAAATTATGTTTTTTCGACCTTTAATTGTGCAATGAAAATGAAAATTATTCAAGTTCGAGGCCATATACTCTATATTTCTTCATTAGGATATTGTCCTAACAAATAATCTATAGAGTTTTTGTTTTCAAATTTATTATTTGACCCTTTCAGGAATGTGTTGATAGATCCATTTCGGGAATTTTCTAGGTTCCCATCATCAGAACACGTTTTGAAAGCGGTAACAATCCCATGCCAAACCTCAAGCATTCATATGAACTAGTTTACTCACTACATGAGAACTAATATACATATGAGTTTGAAATTAAAGATTATAACCATTGATCAAAAAATAAATTGAAAACTTGTTTGATGTGCAAGATCCACCTCTGGTGGATATTCAATACACGTTTTTTTTGTTTCTCTCTCCTTTTTTATATTTTGTTAAGTTAGTTAACAAAACAGGGAAAGTAAACTAGGCGGTACTTTGCCTTTTTTCACAAGTTTGTTATAATTTTTATTAAAAATAAAAATTATGTTTTTTCGACCTTTAATTGTGCAATGAAAATGAAAATTATTCAAGTTCGAGGCCATATACTCTATATTTCTTCATTAGGATATTGTCCTAACAAATAATCTATAGAGTTTTTGTTTTCAAATTTATTATTTGACCCTTTCAGGAATGTGTTGATAGATCCATTTCGGGAATTTTCTAGGTTCCCATCATCAGAACACGTTTTGAAAGCGGTAACAATCCCATGCCAAACCTCAAGCAGTGAGTAAACTAGTTCATATGAATGCTTGAGGTTTGGCATGGGATTGTTACCGCTTTCAAAACGTGTTCTGATGATGGGAACCTAGAAAATTCCCGAAATGGATCTATCAACACATTCCTGAAAGGGTCAAATAATAAATTTGAAAACAAAAACTCTATAGATTATTTGTTAGGACAATATCCTAATGAAGAAATATAGAGTATATGGCCTCGAACTTGAATAATTTTCATTTTCATTGCACAATTAAAGGTCGAAAAAACATAATTTTTATTTTTAATAAAAATTATAACAAACTTGTGAAATGGTTATAACTTTAGCATTTATCCATAGATTTTCTTTGACTTATGTTCTATGTTGAAGTACTATGTTTAAGAATATAAATTATATATTATTTATATGCAAGACAAATATATTTTTTTGAAATTTGTTTTAAAAGGTAATTTTTTTTAAAAAGGTCTAATAAATATGTTGAAAAAAGATACTTTTTTTGTAAAACGTACTTTTTGGAAAAATGTACTTTTATTGAAAAAATATAACTTTTTTATAAAAGGTAATTTTTTTGAGAAAAGGTACTTTTATTTAAAAAAGAAATTTGAATGAATGAATGAATAATGAGTTATAAAAAAAATATATAATTACAATTTATATAAATATCATATATATAAATTTTAGAAAAATTAACTTTTTTTAAAAAGACACTTTTTTTAAAAATACACTTTTTTTAAAAATGGATTTTATTTGTGAAAAAGATACTTTTTGAAAAAGGTACTTTTTTTGAAAAAGAATACTTTTGTGTTTGCAAAGGATATATTTTTTATACAAAAAGTACTTTGTTCTAATCGCGCTGACCGGTTTTTACGAGTAGAACAGTCTACTCGGTTTTCGGTCTACCCTAAAAAAAAAAAAATAAAACTCGTGTCCTGGAGGCGGTTAAATGATTAATCTTTTCTCTTAAGACCAAATTAGTTTGGTAGTAAAGTGCGGCGAAATAAAGTAACGTGAGGTAGAAATTTATTTTCAATTGAATTTCTTACGTCAAATCTACTTCCAAACTAAACAGTTGTATGTACTGTCAACAGTCGATACTTTATACAGACACGATACTTTATACATACAAACTAATGAAGCCTTTAATCAAGTGCTACTTTTCTTCGCCCTAATGTACATACATAAGGGTGGCAGTTATTTACCGAAATTTTGAGTTTATAGATGTGTGTCACCCAATTGTTTTACATTGAATCTTTAAAATATGTGGTGAACATTTTAATGAAATCAGGCAAACTCAAAACGCGAATCAAAGGTTCAGAATTAAAACAAAGTTAACAATTTTGTATATCATGTAAAAAAAATGTACCTTAAAAATCCAAAAAGAATTTTTTACTCAAAAAAAATGCTTTTTATGCCTCAACTTTCAAAATATAAAATTTAGGAAAAAAACTAATTTGATTAAAAATTAAGTTGCTATAACTCGAAAACCCTTTGAACGATTTAAAATGTTTTCACTTATTGGTGATTAACATTAATTGGAAATGAGTAAATTTAAATATTTATTTTTCTCCAAAAATACGAAGTTTTGAACTGAAGGAAATTTTTTCCTAACGCGGCATTTGGCCAATTAGCTGCCACCCTACTAACTGATATCCTTTATTTATATTTGGGACTATCATTACGTTTAAAGGGCATTTAAATATAAAATTTACATATATATTTTTCCAAATGAGTTTTTTTTTTTTGTAAATTTTATACTTTTTCTTATATCAATGACCTTTTATTAAAGGATAAACATTTTTGGGTTGCTTTACACATTTCTTGTGGGAATTAAAAAAAGAAAAAAAAAAAATTAAGATTCCTAAACTCAATTTAAAAAGAAATGAATATAGTTAAAGGTTTTATTAAAGAAATTTGTGTATTTAAAACTGATTTTTGTTACTTTAGTCTAATACTACATTTATTTTAAAATAATAATTAACCGTTTATTAATATTAATCATTAATTGTTAATTGCTGACAATTCTAAATTTAAAACTAAATATTTTGGTTATAAATCCGCAACATGAAGAACGTGGACTAGGCATTGTTGAGCATAAATGTCGAGCATAGTGTGTCCCAAATTTTTTTGCTCAAGCTTAATTAGAATACTTATGGGATAGAGTATTTTTGATATTTTTTTTCAGAGTTTTCGAAAGAGGTGGTCCCGCAATTCGACTTTTTCGCAAAAATCGGCGTTTTCGAATGTTTTTTTGAATTTAATTTATAAGTAGGTCAATAACCTAAGTCAATATTTTTAAAGAACAATATCCAAATTTTATTTTTATGTGGATGAACGATAAGTTTCGGCAACGCTTTTGTACGTTTGCGTACCATATTTTTAATTTTGAAGTAATTTTTTTTAATAATTTTTGTAAATAACGCTTTATAACTTTTAAAATATATACTAAAATTAAAAAAACTAATGATGCAATTTAAAAAATAGCTAAATTCTAAATAATGTTGTAAAAAAAATATTTTAATTTGCTCTTACTGTTCGAAAGTTATACCCATTAATAGCTTTGTGCCTATTGTATAAGACTTAGAATTTTAAAGCTGTTTGATTTGCATTAAACTTTGAATTACACAGTTCAACATTTTTCAACACAATCCATTCCATTTTTCAATTATAATTGAAAATGTTCTAAATTTTGTTTCAATGCATAAATAACATATAAAAATCTCATATTTTCTGTGTAAGAATAGCTGTAATATGAATCGGAATTTTTATTTTCATGCTCAATAAAGTTTATAAAGAAAAAACAGCATATTTGTGGATTTGTAATCCAGTTATTGAGCAAAAAAAGGTAAAAAATGGTGAAAAATGGGCATTTTTGCGATTTTTAAGGAACCGAATGCACTTTTTTCGGTTAGGATTGTTCAGCATTTTTTTTTTTGTTCTATTCAATATCTACAACTTTGCTTCAGACACAAAAGAGATATTACGTACGGTATACCGAGATATAACCGTGTTAAAATATAGAAAAAGTTCTAAAAATCCGCCTTGAGCCAAAAAATTCGTATGGCCATTAAATTATTACTGTAGCCAACTTGACAAAACGAATGATGCAGACGTTCTTATTTTTGGGGCTACTTTCACGTGCAATTCCCAGAATTGAGTCCCAAAATCATATGGTGTACTGTGTTAGAGATGGGTACGTGAACAGAATTTTGCTTGATTCACGTGAATCACGCATGAGTGTGAGCGAAAGCGAATTTTACTCTCGTTAGTGGGTAGAAACAAATTATTTGTGAGTGAGTGTGCGTAAGTCTAATTTTACCACGAGTTAGTGTGGGTGAGTTGAATTTTAGCAAATAATCTGAGTTAACCCTCGTGAGTGGGTGTGTGTAGTAAAAATTCTCGTGAGTGATTGTGGGTAAGTGATTTTTCGCGTTCAGTTTTAATTTGTTCACTCAAGATAATAAATATCAAAAATGAGTAGTCCGCGAAACACGAAAAATCACAAAATTCAAAGTTTAATGCAAATCCGAACTTAAAATATTAGTTGTTTTAAACTATGGGTACAAAGCTTTAAAACGGTATAACTCTGTAACAGCAAGAGCACACGTAAATTTGTTTGGCAAAATTATTTAGAATTTATCAATCTTTTAAATTGAATTACAAGTTTTTCAATCTTGGAAGAAATTTTTTAATTTATAAAGCGTTATTTTCAAAATTTATGCAAAAATTACGAAAAAAGTAATATACTGTACATAAATATACAAAAGAATTTACGGAATTTATGGTTTATGTGCATAAAAATAAAGTTTGGACATTTTTCTTTAAAATGTTGACTCAGACCAGTGTTACCATATTGCCAGTTTTAACTGTTTTTTCCAGTTTTTTAGGATGCGTAACAGTTTTCAAGTTTTTCATGAAAAAGAAAACAGTTTTTGTTTAATTTCAGCCTTTTTTTCAGTTTTTCCAGTTTTCAACAGTTTACCTGCTCGATTTACTTTTTTTTAATTGAATTTATAAATTTAATACAAAAGTTGAACAAAATGTTTCAATAAAAAATAATACTACGCATTGAATGCAACTCTGTAGTAAGTTTTAACACCCTTTTTAGCATATGTTTGTGTTGTGTTCAAACGAAATGAAAATCAAATTTAATCAAAAAATGTGTAACTGATATTTTTATGTAATTAAGTAAGATCTCAAAATGTGATGAATTATTTTGTTTTTTTATGGTTTTGTAGCTATTTTTTGCTATATGTTAAATAATTAATATAAATATAAATGTTTTTTTATATTATATTTTTTTTTACTTTAAACAAGTACACGAAAAAAAACATTAGGCTTATTGTTAATTAAAATGTAGTTTTATAACAGAGCACAACTTGTGATCTGTAATAACATAAATTTGAAAATATTTTTTTTTATAGTATAAGTACACAACAAAAAATATTTTTTTTCTGTGTATATAAAATGCTTAATGTTATGTGTTCAATGTTTTTTATGTTGTTTGATGTTTAAATAAAATGCAATTGAATTCAAAATGCACATATTAACTGTTTTTTCTACTGTTTTTTATTAAAAAAAAAAAAACAGTTTTTTCTTAAAAAAACAGTTTTTTTTACAGAATTTTTAAAAAAATACATGGCAACACTGACTCAGACGCTATTTCGGTTAGTGACCAAGTTATAAGTTTAATTCAGAAAACGCTCAGAAACACCGATTTTTTGAGGAAAATCGATTTGCGCGACCTGTAAACCTCTTGCAAAAAATCTTACAAAAATCTCAAAAATACTTTAAACCATAAGGGTTCAAATTTAACTTGAGCAAATTTTGGGGTGTCCCAAAAAATTTATTTGGACCCCCAATTCAGGCGAATATATTTTAATTTTAAACAGCGACGAAATTAAAAAAAAAAAATATCTCAAAGACCTGAGATATTGAGGCGAACATATTTTAATTTTAAACTGTGACTAAATTTAAAAATATCTCAAAGACTTGTCATTGAGTTCCATGAAGTTCCACTTTGAAATGTTGTTAATAAATATTAATGTAATGAAATGTTGGTAATAAAAATAAACACCGTGTTCCAATACAAATTTTAAGTCACATATTACAGAATTATCAGAATGAACGATGAAGGTTAATTACCAGAAACTGCAGTTTGATTCAATTTAAAATTTACGTCTTTTTTAAAGCCTCAAATATAAATTCTCTATCTGCCCTTGCCCAGTGGGGTGTTTCACAGGTATTTTGAAAATAATTCAGCAATTTCAAAGTAAACCATATTCAAAGTAAATTTCAAGCTTAAGTTTTGAAGAAGGGTCCACAACATCCATCAGGGGCTGATCAATTAGACTCCAAAGTATAGCACCTCGGGTATTCCAAAAATTTTGAGATCTTGTCAATTTTATTTATATCAACCGATTTTCAACATTTCTTGAATCTCATTATAATGGCCTACAATAAATATGCTTCCTCATGTGGGTAATCCCTTAAATTGCATAACTTATCCGCAATTAAAAATCAAAATTTTGCATTTTTGCAATAAGCTAATTCGGTTTTTTGCCAATGGAAAAACACAAATCCAGTCCGATTGCTTAGATAAGTGTTTGTGATACTGACAACAAGTTATTTAATTTTTTGGTCAAAAAAGTAGCAAGACTATTTTGCCTCCAGATTTTCAAATACGGATAACTTATGCACTTTTAAAGATAACAGACATGAGACAGCATTATTTAATGTAGGCTTTTACAGATTTGTTACGTTTTTGAAAATCGGATGATAAATATAAAATGGGAAAACTTTCAACATTTTTGAATACCCGGTGTGCCCTACGTAGTCTAATTGATCAGCCCCTGTTGGATCTACTGGACCTTTCTTGGAAACATACACTTAAAAAAGTGCTACAGTTACTAAATGACAGTTATTTTGGTAGTAATGCGTTTGCAGTTATTTTAACTGCAATTGCACATGTTTTACTTAGAAAAATAATTTTGAACGTTTTTGAGGGTTGATTTTTTAAACAACTTACCAAAATCACTACATTGTGGTAACAGTTATTTTATGCAGTTGGTTCAAATTTTTGACACAGTGTGTGTATCAAAAGATACAAAAACAGCAACATTAGGTTTGTCATTTATTCGGGTTTTTATTTTGTTTGAATAAACAATCAAACAATTTCTGACCGAACAATCAAACGGTTAACTTTTAAAAATTATTCAATTATTCGAACGAATAACGAATACAAATAATTTTAAAAACACATAAAAATTTATGTATTTTCCCTTACATACCTCTGAAAACAAAAAAAAAAAAAAAACAAATAGAAACTTTAAACTGAGGAAAAATCAACAAAAGTTATAACTTTACAAAAACACAGAAAAAGGGTATTTTAGATCACCCTGCTCACAGTAAAACAGTAAAAATGTTGCCATGATCATTTTTGGCTCCATATGTTCTAAGGTGATTTCTTTCAAATGAGCTAATTTGTTTTGAAATCGGTTGCAAAAAAAAAAAACTATGGCCGTCTTCTCTGAAAATATACCAGTGTGCGTCGACGTTAAACGGTCCCTTTTTATATTGAATAACTTTTTGAGAACAAATAGAATAAATTTTACAAATAGAATAAATTTTACGTATGAGAACAAATATAATAAGTTTTACGCACGTAAAAAAACTTATTTATATAAATAAAAATTATATTTAAGTTTATGTGAGGGGCTTATTGTAAAAACTTGATAAGCCACATTTACTGTTTTATAGATTTTCGCTGTTTTCTAGGCATCCATTGATTAATATTTGATAGAAGTCTTGCTTAAACACTTATTGCAAGTAACTAAAGTACAAAGGTCCTGCAAAAGTTATATTGGTTGCATTTTGTTAACCTTTAAAAGTCAAAAACAAACTAGAAATAAAATGTGGCTTATTAAGTTCTTACAATAAGCCCTCCATTTAATCTGTATATACTTTGTATTTTAAGAAAGCAATGAAATTGAGTTAACTTTTATGTTTTTTTGTTAATAAAATTTAAAAAAACATATATTCTTATTTTAAGTGGATATTTTAAGGGTTTTCATGCAAATTGTTGGCGCCTGAAACACTATTTTTAAGTCCATGAAGTTCCTGTCCAAGGTTATGATATATTTCAACGATAGCACTTTATCTGTGAATTCGTTTATATTGTTTGCTTGGAAATCTTTATCTTAACCCATTATTAAAGAGTCCATATCTTGGAAATCGATTAATAAAAGTTTTAGAATTTCCGTAATTTTTTTAATCGAGTTTTAATTTTATTTTGTCGATTACCATTTTTTATAATTTTTTTTTTCAAAATTGGTAACTTTATTAAAGAAGTCTTTCATTTATTTATTAGTTTTATTCGATTAATCGTTAAAATTTATTCGAATTATTAGAAAATCATGTTTTTTTTAAATTGTTCGTTCGAATTTTCTTTTTGTTCGTTCGATTAATCGAATAGTTTTTATTCGAGTGACAACTCTATTGTTTATAAATTTTTTCTCTTCTATCTTTAGTATAAAAGAGAATGTTAAAAAAGATAGAGAAATGATTTGAAAAAATAGTGTGAAAAGTTAATATTTAAAGCGATGTTTTATGTAAATACTCTTTTTACAATAAACACAATTATTAAATAATAAAATCAGATTAAGGATATTTACAAAAAAAAAGAAACATTATAAATTTTTTTTAAATGCTGGTAATGTTGTTTTAATTGCATTTGTAGTTGTTTTTAGTGCATTTAACAGTTAATTATTAACAGTTAAAAATAACTAGACATTGCAGTTGTTTTAAATGCAAATGTAGTGCATACAATTTCTACAGCAAATATAGTTATTTGAACGGCTCTGTGCAATAACTCCCAGGTGAAAAAAGTCACACAAAAAAAATGAAATAAGTCCCAAAAATTTTTCATACAAATTTGGGAGTAATTTCAAATGATATAATACCCAGTTCTTTTGCAGTTATTTCATTTTTTTAGAAGTTATTTCATTTTTGTTATTAGGTGTTATTTCATAATGCAGTAATTCTGAAATGAAATAAGTCCCAACAGAACTTAGCATGGGACATAGCGCCCAAACAAATTATATATTAATTATTGTTGTAAAAATTTTCTTGTTTTTGGGCAATACGACATTGGTTTGAACGAAATAACAGATTTTGTTGGGCGCTATGACGGTTTTTTGTTTGACCAAAATAAATTTGGGCGCTATGACGGTAAAAAAAGAAGTTATTGCCCAAAATCATAATTTTTTTTTTAAATGTCATAAGACCTTAAATGTCAAGGCTGATTCATGAAATCAAATAAAAGAGTTTTAAGGAAACTTAAAAAAATTGCTCCAATTTTATTTTTTTGTGTCGCACGCAGAAAAAACTTTATTTCGCGTAGCCGCCTGCCGCGTTCTACGGAGGAAAAAACCCTAAGAGCGACCGAAGGCCGCCACACAGAAAAGCTTGTTTTTACAAATCCAATGTCGAATTCGTTGAAATCTTATTTTTAAGACAATAAGTAATATAATTTGACCAGTCATAGCTTTGTCATGAAATGAAACAAAAGAGTTTTAAGGAAACTTAAAAAAATTGCTTCAATTTTATTTTTTGTGTCGCACGCAGAATAAACTTTATTTCGCGTAGCCGCCTGCCGCGTTCTACGGAGGAAAAAACCATAAGAGCGGCCGTAGGCCGCCACACAGAAAAACTTGTTTTTACAAATCCAATGTCGAATCCGTTGAAATCTTATTTTTAAGACATTGTCATTGTCATTGTAATTGATTGTTTTTTATATTAAATAAAAGAGTAGAGCATTGGCCTTCTGTTTATTTACCGTTTAGATACTAATATATGGGCTTTTAAAAAAATAATAATTAAAAAACAATAAATCTTGGTGTGGGTTGGTATTTTGGGACATAAAAAATTATGACAGGTCAAATAAATGTTACTTGATGTCTTAAAAATATAAGATTTCAACGGATTCGACATCTGATTTGGAAAACAAGTTCTTCTGGGTGGCGGCCTTCGGCAGCTCTTAGGGGTTTTTTCCTCCGTAGAACGCGGCAAGAGGCTTCGCGAAATAAAGTTTTTTCTGCGTGCGACACAAAAGACATTATGTCTTATGACATTTAAAAAAAAAATAAATTATAATTTTGGGCAATAACTTCTTTTTTTTACCGTCATAGCGCCAAAAAAAAAAAAATTTTTTTTCAAAATAAAATGCCATAGCACCCAAAAAAAAGTTTTGGATTTTCT
The DNA here is from genome assembly GCA_021234595.1 of Delia radicum. NCBI lineage: Eukaryota > Metazoa > Arthropoda > Insecta > Diptera > Anthomyiidae > Delia > Delia radicum. The sequence goes on from CM037851.1 coordinate 220,602,095, forward strand.
GTCATTGATTTGGTCGTTATAACATATTAACATTCACAATTTTGGGGGCTATGCGGACATTTGGGTAATATGTCATTTTAGTTTTTGGGCTATACGACTTTGGGGGTTATTTAATTTTTATTCTTTAGAAATTATTTCATGATGAAATAACAACCAAAACCTAGGATTTGTTTCATTTTTGTTTTGGAAATTATTTCATTTTTTTTACTTTTTCGAGACGGGACTTATTTCATTTTTTTAGAATTTATTTCATTGGGAGCTTTTGCACTGGGACTTTTTGCACCTAGGACTTGTTGCATAGAGCCTATAAGAACTGTCAGTAGCAGTTGATTCTATCTTTTTTTTTTTTTTTTTTTTAAAGAGAAGCAACACTCCTATTTATTAATGTGTTGCTTTCTTTGGAAAGTGGATAGTGGAGAGATGAAAAGTGGGGAAAGATGAAGGGCTTCAAACATGGCAACACTGTAATTGCGCGAGATGATAAGTCTTAGAACAGTTGTTGCTCGCCACCTGATGAAGAGTTGGCGAACTTATTGAAGCTTTTTTGGTTCATAGCCCTGATTCATTATTTTACTTCGGTGGGGTTAAGTGCTATGGGAACACCGAAGGCGGGCTCTGCGATACATATGAGGGATAGAAAACTCATACATTTTATTTTTCTAATTTGATGTTGCCGTCACCGGGAATCGAACCCGGGACCATCTGCGTAACAGTCCAACACGCTAACCATTACACCACAGCGCCCAGTGATTCTATCTACCTAATTTTCTAAGTGTATGCTTGAAATTACGTTGACTATTACTGTGTGAAGTTCCATGGCAATCCCATCAGTTAGTAAGAAATTTTGGAATTATTTCCAAAATATTTGTGAAACACTCCACTGTGCCTTGTGTGAAGTAATTTACACTTTTGAGCATTTATGAAGGTCCTTAAAAATACAAAAAAAAAAATGTCCTACGTAGTATGATAATATGGATGGGTAACTAGCCCTTAATAAATGAACATTTATGAACAAAATGAGTTTACCATTATGCTGCCGCCACAAATGTACCAATAGTTTATGCAAAAAATAAAGAGGGGAGAAACTGATAATAAGCACTGCCACAATCCATTAAAATAGAGTTAGTACAATTTATGTAAAATTATGCTTGGTGTTAACCACACCATTCTGACAGGCAAAATAATGCATTTTTATGATGCCATCACTCGTTAGCAGATATTAGCAATTTTAAAAGTATTATAAGGATTGCAAAAAATCGTGCATGAATAATGTGACCATTAGAGCCTCTTTGTTTTTTTTGTAAACTTTTGATTTTTATCAATTATTATAGCACTAGGTCTAAAATTGTGGTGCTAATTTGAGGCAAACCCGAAAGTTTTATGCCGTGGCGCCATGCGACCAAAGTATTCGATTTATGAAAATTTAATTAAAATATGTCATGCGACTAGGGTTTTGAAATTCCCGACTTTTTTCGAACATTCCCGGGATTTTCAAAATAAATATATATATTAAGGTTTTAATAGTAAAATTTTCCTTTTGTTAGGAAAAAGGGAAATATATAATTAAATTTAAGGATCACTGTTGATTCAGGAATATTTTTGATATTAATTTTTCAAAATATTCCTTTTTTCAAAACTTGTTAGCTTTGCTTTATTTCTTAAAAATGCGTAGATAGCGAATATTTTCATCATTTAGAATATTAAGAATAACCCGACCAACCACTTTTGGCGAGATTATCCCGCTTTTAAAATTCTGATTTTTTCATCTTTTTAAACCAAATCACGCTTTTCCAATAACACAAATTGTTATAAATATGTTGTTTTCAGATGGTCTCCTAACTCCTCCTTTTGCCAACCGATTTGAACAGAAAAAAATGCTGTATTGATAAAATAAGGATTTTTATGCAAAAAATATAATTATCTAGCTTTTTGCACCAAAATCCCATTGCGTCGTCACAGAAATTAAAAATTTCCTAGTCTTTTTCTCTCCATTTTTTGTTTTTTTTTTTAATATTAGAGTCTAATATTTTAGTTCCAGAAAGATTTATTGAATTCCCGGGAATTGGGAATTGAAAAATCAGTAAAATTCCCGGGTTAAAAACCCACTTGCGACAGCTAATTTTTTTTATTAATTTTGGCATTCGGAACACGAATATTTAAAAAGCTTTAAAATCGAACTAAAGCTTTTCGATATATTGCTGTTTGATTTTCACTTAAAATGTCATATTTTTTCTCTATTCTAGAAATTTTTTAAAAACCCTGTTTAAAATAGACGTATATGGATCCATACATAAGCACACATGCCTAATACATTTCCACATGCATCCATACATGATTCATATGTGTACATAAGTGATACATATTTGTTCATATGATGCATCATATATGTTCATGAGTGTGCATTAACGAAAATTAAGGTAATATTTACATATATAATCATACATGTCCATACATTTCCATGCATGGTCATATGTGTACATTACCGTAAATTGAGGTAATCTTTGCATGTATGCTCACATATGAGACTACATGAATCCTATATGGTGGTATATGGACATGCATCTCTTCGAATGACTTCATACATGTTTATTTCTGCACCAGAAATGAAGACAAAAGGTTTTTCCATTTGAGCATAATTTTGTTAATATCGAATTAAGGATACCTTATAAATTTACCTACAAATATCTCAAAAAAAAAAACAGAAAGTTTTTATAGTAAAATTGTTATGCTTTTCAATTTTATATACATGATTATTGAAAAAATATTGAACTATTTATTATGAAAGTGGTATGAGTCCACTTTTTAAAACGAGATGAAAAAAGTTTTGCATTTCAATGATTTTCGAAATGTAAACGGCTACTTTTGTGCAATGTTCTATACACATCTCATCAGGAAACATTATATACACTTAAAAAAAAATACATATTTATTGTGAAAATCAACGTTTTTCAGTATTGAATGGACTCAATTTACTTTCAAAATAAAAACTTTTCAAGAACTGTTGTACACAAACATACTTTTTTTTTTTTTTTAACTTTACTGTAAATTTTCTAGGAAATTCGAAAATTAGCGGAGTTTTTTTTTTAAATGATTAGCTTTTAAACATAGAATATAATCTGTAAGTGATAAAATTGAATTGAAAAAATCCATTTTAAAAAAGTTACGAAATTGCGAATCTCGCGAAAATGGTACGTGCTAAAAAAAATTCGAAGAGTAGATTTGTAATCTAGAGATCAGCGTTTTAAAGACACAGACAATACTTTTATGGGGAGGATATCCGTGTTATTCAATAGAATTTACAATACAAGAATTCAACTAAAATTTTAGAGATTTTTAAAATTTGGCAATGAATAAAAGCCATTTAATACTATGTAGCCCCATCAGTAACTTAATTTTTTTGAAAATGAACTCATATCACTTTTAAAATAAGTGGTTCACTTTTACTTTCGATTTTCATCAATTACACAGTAAGTTTGTGAAAATGACACCAAAACCCTGGGACAGGTAAACTTAATTTTGGGTTGCACAATCCAGTTTTATATTACGTTTTAATAGGTTAGGTCAACATAAAAAGATATTTCAATTTTAAATTTGCATTGACTCAAGCGATTTTTTGAGTTTATTTTATATAAAAGACATCAAAATCATTTTTAAAATGACTTCATTTATTGTTTGTGGGTCTAAACTTAAGTGTAACAATGATGACTCTCCGTTTTTAGTAGGATAACATTAATTTGTATAAAGGGTGTTTTTTTATAGAGGTATAGAACTTTGAAATAGAATAAAACAAAGATGATTTTTGTAAATTGACATGAAATTTACTTTATTCGAAAGATAATCTTCTGGCATTATAATTTAAATATGACTTCTGGCATATGATCGCCACGGCTGGCTCAAACGTAGTCTAATCTGGAGGTCCCATTTGTGGCCATATATTGGCAATAACGCGGCGAATGTTGTCCTCCAAGTGGTCAATCGTTTTGGGCTTATCGGCGTAGACTAGCAACTTCACATATGCCCACAGAAAATAGTCCAGCGGCGTTAAATTGCACGATATTGGAGGCAAATTCACGGGTCCGAAACGTAAAACTATGCGGTTACCAAACGTTTCCTTCAATAAATCAATTGTGGCACGAGAATTGTGGCCACAGCTCCTGTACATCATAGTTGTTCAATTGATGAACGAAAAAGTCAGTAATCGTGGCTCTATAGCTGTCACCATTGGCTGTAACGTTCTGACCAGCATCGTTTTTAAAGAAGTGCGGACCAATGATTTCAATGAGCCAATGAGCCCATAAAGCACACCAAACAGTCAGTTTTTCTGGATGTAACGGTGTATCAACATACACTTGAGCATTATCATTACTCCAAATACGGCAGTTTTGTTTATTTATTGTATCCATTTAACCAAAAGTGAGCTTCATCGCTAAACAAAATTCTCAAAATTCGTGCGCGATACGTATTTCGAACAGAACCATATTTTTCAAAATAAATTTGCATAACACTACAGGCACACAATCAAGATTTTCTTGATAGTCTTTTACATATACTGTTTGTCAAAATATGTAAAAATTGATAGCTGTGACGTAGGCTGCACGTAAGTTGAAAGCAATTTCAATATTTGTGAAAGGAAAAACAAAAACAATTTCAAAAGAATTGTAATCAGCTGTTTTCTTGAACGTAAATTGATACACTCCACTTGAAAGAGAAATCTGAAGCAAGTTCGTTTCAATTTTAGAAAGTGTAAGTGTATTGGTAAAAAAGTGTGAATGTATTAAAACTTGATAGGCAAAACTTGATCGTGTAACCATTAAGTAAAGTGTAGACAGAATCCTACAATTTTACAAAAGCAATTATTTGTTCTTGACAACAAGACCGTTTTTATCGTTGAATGATGGAATGGAGAAAAACTAACTAAATTTTTTATTATTTGCAATACAAGGCTTTTTTGCTTTTCAATTATTTTTAATAAATTAATTAAACTAAAAATAAACATTTAAATTTTTTTCAAAAAACGTCGGCTGCAGTCGACTTTGAGCAGTCGACTTTGAGCAGTCGAATCTTTAAATTTCATTAGAGACCATCGTCTGAAAATGGACGTCCAACTTTGTTAGCTTTGAGTTTCGATATATAAGAAATAAATAAAGTAATTTCTAAAGCGATGTCGATGTCTTTTACTTAAAATATACTCAAAAAATCGTTTGAGTCAATGCAAAATTAAACTTAAAATTTAAATATCTTTTTATTTTGACCTAACCTATTTAAATGGAGTATACCACTAGATTCTGCTAACGAAAATTAAGTTCAAGTGTCCCTGGGTTTTGGTGTGTCTTTTCAAAAGTTGAAATTATATTTACAGTGTTGCTGTTTTGATTGTTGTTCCACTAGGTCCAGAAGTTATGTGGTGCAAAATTTAAGAAAAATCGCATGACTTAACCCATGGCTATCTGCGAACATGTCTCTAATATACACACACAGAAATAAAGTGCCAATCGAATTGAAAAGTGTATTTTAATGGTAACAACTTATAAATTCTGTTATCACACTGATACTTACATTAGATTTCTGAATATTATGGGTGTTGCTAGTTGGAATAACCCAACTTTGTTGTGAAAACAAATTTTCACAACAACCGAATTTGAGTTGTAGTAACCGAATATCAGTTGGCAAATATCTGTGTGTAAGGAAAAAATATTTTTAAAAAATATATTTTGTGAAAATGTATAAATTCAGACATAATTAATAACAAATGAAAGCGCGTTTTGTGTAATATACCTATAAACAATTTCTAGAATAGAGGAATAATACGCAATTTTTCTTTAAAATCAAGTAACAATATCTCGAAAATCGTTAACCCGATTCAAAAAATTTCAAAATTTTCGTGCCAAAATTAATAACAAATTACGTGTCGCAAGATATATTTTTACTAAAGCAGTTTAAGAAAAATTATCAAAAATTTAAAACTTTGGTCGCAGAGCTTCTAGGGTTTAAAGCTTTATGATTTTTCTCAAATTCACACCAAACACAAAACACACAATTTAAAGTCAATTCTGAATCGTCTCTCAGCCAAATATTTTGTAACATTTACAATGGGTTTGGACCGAAGTTGGTCACGTTATGTAGACATTAATACATACAAATTTCCAACAAACAACTGAAATGTTTTATTATGAATTGATGCTCTCAAAATTCGAATTCGAAAATGCTAACAACGCATTGCAATAAGTACTCAAGAACGAAAGTGTAATGGTAAAATTAAATAGCTATTTATGCGTTTACACAACTAAAGGCTTGTAAAAATTTTAGATAATCAAAAATCTCATCATAAATTTATATCATTAAAATCAATGACTAATCCTAGCAAAAAATATGGTTCACACAGAAAAAGTTTTGTATGTCATGATTGAGTTATACTTGAGCTCCAAAATATGTATTTTCTTTTTTTCTGATCAATTTTTGAATAAAAGTTTTTATGGAATTTTACAGTCGAAAACTTAAAACAAGGAGTTAAGTGTGAATGCCGTATTAGAAAGAGCTTTTTCCAGTTTCCAAATTTTTGTTGCGGTACACTGATAGAATTTTCCTTCATTGGTTTAATAAAACATTTCATTAATTGAATGAAAATTCATTTATATTGGTATTGTTTTCATTAACATTTTTTATGATTTTTTCATAATTTCATAAAAAAAATTCATTAAATCAATGAAAAATTTTAAAATTTTTTTCACAAAAACGTTTTTTTAACAACATTGTTAACAATATTTAACATTTTTATCTAATATGGTCATAATTTAACTACAAAAAGTGGACTATAATCGGCAATCGTTCTACAGAATTCCAAGCCAGATCGATACAAAATTACATATTTTGTAATTTATGTATTTATGTAAAATATGTAATTTTTTAACACAAATTATCTTACATGTCATAATATTCCAAGTAACGAAAATTTGCTGAATCAGGCTGAGTTTAATAAAAATCTGCCATCGCTTTTGCAGAACAGCTTGTGATGTTAACTTTCGAACTTTTCGAACTTTTTTTTATAAACATATTTTATAGATCCTATAAAGACCAGACCGTATAAATAATAACAACGAATGGTAATTTCTCAATAACCACCAAATTAATGCTATGCTAAAATAATCATAAAAAGTGCAAATTATTAAATATCAACGAAAATGTTTCATACAAACTATGAATTTTATTCATTAAACACATGAAACTTTCTTTATGAAATTTTCATTGGGTCAATGGAACCATTCATAAATATTGATTTAATGAAACACCTTTCATTGACTCAATGAAACGTTTCTTTGGGGACTTTTTTATGAAAAAAATCATTGGATTAATAAATGAATTCATTAATACTACGCACAAATTTCTATCAGTGTAGCCGAAAATATTAAGTTCCAGTCAAATTACTGTCATCTTAAACACTGGACGCAAATGGGTTATGATGATAATATTACTGAAATTTATTTTTATTTACTTACCATCACTACGATTTATATCGTAAACTCTTTTTGGACCACCACTAAATATGGTACCTTTAATAATAATGGCAACGGAAACTATAATAACTGTCACAGTTTGTATTACATCCGCATTGATGGCTGCTTTAAGACCACCCTGGAAATAGGATTTGTTATTTGTATAGGAAGTATTATTTGTTTAAAAATTCTACCTTGATTGAGAAAAATATACAAATTGAAGCCATGGAACATATAGAAAGCCAATATGGTATACCAATAACAGTGGATAGGGCGACACTTGGTGTGTATACGGTGACTCCTAGGGAACATAATTGACGAATAATATAAACAGCTGAGGCTAAACAACGAACCAAACGTGATTTAAATCTGAAAAAAAATGTAAAAAAATTAAACTTGTTAAAATATTGATTAAAAACAAGGCCATAAGCAAAATTGTGAGAAATATAAGGAATTTCAAAAATTGTCGACACTTTGAGGAAAGTATTTGTAAACAAATTTTTTTTTTGTATGACATAAATAAATTTTTGTGTAAAGAAAAAAAAATTGATATGGTGCAACATCAACTTATAGAATTTTTTATAAATAAATTAGATATGCGTTGATATCAAGTTTGATCCGAAATATGATAACATATAATTGTATCTAAAATACATCAATATAATTATATGAAAACACACAGAAAACAGTTTTGTAGTTGAAACTGAATTTTTTGCCAACCGAATTTTTGTGGTTCCACGTACTATCACTATTATTAAATTTAATAATATTTTAACAACCGACACTAATTTACAAGTTTGGAATTTTTGTTGTAAATTTATTTTATTATAAAAAAAAACATTATGTCAAGAACTGGGCTAAACCGGCAAGTACTTTACCTCAAGCCTAAACCCAATTTAAATATGTTTTTTTTTTTTAAATTTAAACCTTGAATATATTCTAGTTTCAAATTTAAATATTTGTCTAAAATAATATTTGTATGTACAACAGAAATTCGGTTGCTAACCTCCTTATTTTATTGGAGTTACCAAAATTATAAAAAAATGTTATGTTATTTTAAAATTATTTTATTAATACAAAATTCTTATGACGCGAACTGGGCTCGAACTGGCGACCTCCTGCTTGTCAGGCAATTACTTTACCTCTAGCCTAAACCCAATTTGAATTTGTATTTTCCACTTTTTTCCATTTTCAACCTTGAATGTTTTTTTTTTCAAATTTAAATATGTATATCTAACAATCGATTTGTATGTATAACAGAGATTCGGTTGCTGATCTCAGTATTTTATTAGAGTTACCAAAACTATAAACAATTTGATATAGTATTTTATTATTTTATTTATGCCTTGAACTGGACTTTATCTCTAGCCAAAGCCCAATTTGAATTTGTATTTTAAAATTTCTACCATGAATATTTTTTTCTTTCAAGTTTAAATATGAATGCGTAAAAACAGATTTGTATGTGAAGTGTGGTTAAATTTTAAGGGCCGATGTTGAATTTGAATAAAACACAAATTATTTAGGAAATTATTGTCATTTCTTTTTATTATAATAATATTGGTATGGTTCAATTATGTATGGAACAAAATATCGGCCAAATGGCCGCCGCGACCTCGGCGGCACACCTCCATCCGATGGTCCAAATTTTCGATGACGCTAAGGCATAATTGAGGTTCTATGCCGTTAATGTGCCGAATTATCTCATCCTTTAGCTCATGAATTGTTGCTGGCTTATCGACGTACACCTTTTCTTTCAAATAACCCCAAAGAAAGAAGTCAAACGGTGTCAAATCACATGATCTTGGCGGCCAATTGACATCGCCACCACGTGAGATAACACAACCATTGAATTTGTCACGTAAAAGAGCCATTGTTTCGTTAGCTGTGTGGCAAGTGGCACCGTCTTGTTGAAACCACATATCGTCCATATCCATATCTTCCAATTCGGGCCATAAAAACTTCGTTATCATCTCACGAACACGACGACGAGTTTAGGTAGACGGCTCTTCAGCCACACTATCGCGAACAGCAGCAATATTTTCTGCAGTACGAGCATGTACTGGTGTTTTGCACGATTTTTCCGATTGTACGCACATTTGGACGATTAAATTGACCGAAAAAATCACGAAGTGCACGATTTGCATTTTGATTTGAACGCCCATTTTCATAATAAGCCTGAATAACTTTAACGCGTTGCTCGATTGTGTATCTTTACATGGTTCAAATTGAGTTAGTCTGAAATTGAGAAATGTCAAATTAAATGCAGAAAAAAACTTGACGCTTAGGTGTGGTTCACATTCAACATTGGCCCTTACAATTTAACCACTCTTTACAACTGAAATTGGGTTGCTAATCTTAATATTTTATTAGAGTTACCAAAACTATTAAAAAACGTTATACTATTTTAAAATTGGTAACGAAAACTAATATTTTAGATAGAGTGATTTTTTTTTGCAGGCAAAACTAATATTCGATTTTAAATGCTAATATTTAATTCAAGGGATAAAATCTCCGAAAAGTGGTTGGTTGAAGGTAATGTAGAAGATAATATTTTTTCAATATTGATTAAGAAAACCTTTATTTTGAATGATGTGACTGTGTTTTGTTTAATTTTATATATTTTCTGTTTACAATATAGTTTAATTATTCTGATGATGAAATTTAAGTACTTACAATTAAAATTATTGAATAATGATTAAGTTTTATTTTGGTTACAATGGAATTCCAACCAATTTATTCTCTGTTAAATTATATACGAGCCCACAATAATTCACTAATTCCACTATATTATATATTTAGTAATATATAATTAGGTATATAAAGTACAATTATATACTGGACTATATAAAATAATATATTGCTATATATACAAAATTTGAAACAACACAAAGCTATGTAGCTATTAGGGCTGAATTCATTTAAACTTTTAATTAAATCAAAAAATATTTTAATTAAAACTCGATTTTAATTTTTTCTGTGTAGCCAATTTCAATTATATTTGTGAATGTGTGACGCAAAAAGCATACATTTTCGAAAAATTTACGCCAATTCCTTATAAGTTTGTGATGCACGTATCCCCTCTTCTATGCGTTGACTGTATAAAATACCACAAACTGTATAAAATATGATCGTTTTCATAATACTGTTCTCAAATCCCAATTCCACTAAACGGCGCCAAAAACCCTAAGGAAAGAAATGCGAAAGTTGTCAAATCGGGAAATTGCGGTTTCACTTGAAAACCACCATACAACTTTTCACCAAGCAGCGATATGGAAATTAATGTTTTAGTGAATTTATCTCTCATGTCGAGTGGCTCCATTTTGTATTAGTTTCAATGTGAAAATTAAAAGCTATGTGAAAAAAAATATAATAAAAAAAACTAACGCATTTTTCGACTTTTTTTTTAAAGGCCATCAATTCTTTAAGTAAAGACTTTCCAAAGTGAAACTTCGCATGTTCTAGTTTTTAAGTATAGTTTACCTAAACCTGTCCATCGTTTCTGTCAATTCAAAAAACCGTGAGAAAAAGGAGGCATATAAAGTTAATTTCAATATGTGTCGAAAATTTTTGAAATTCCTCATATACATATAATGAATAAAAGTTTCTATTTAAATACTTTTGACAACTTTTACTATTTGCAAACAAATTAACAAATCTACATGTATGTTTCCAAATAAATAACTGACCCTACTACATTGTCACATAGAATTGTCATGAAAGTGTAGTGGTAAATTTCCGCAAATAAAAAAACCCCAAAAAAGAAAAACTTTTTTATATCGTTATGAGATGGGTATTTAATTTTGAAATCTATAAATAGAAATATGCCCAGCCAGAAATTGCCGTTGCTCTGAAAAATCAAGCACTGGCAGAGCACTGTTTGCCAATGGTTCAACAAATAAAGTACTGGCTAAGTACTGATTTACAGTACTTGATTTACAAAGTTTACAGCCGTTAACATAATGAAAGCACTGGCACAGTCCCTGCTTACATCGCTTTCACAATGTGCCCAAAAGTGCTTTGCCAGTGCTCGATTTACAAAATTTCATAAATAAATCACGTTGTTAAATATACACCCAAAAACAAAAATGGTTGCAATTCGGTCAAAACCATTTAATTTTATTTGAAACAACGTTATTTCATTTGGAATTATCTACACCCAAAAAAAAAAAGTCCGTAATGTTGGCAAACCAGTTAGAGGCAGGAAAATTTTTGGTAATTTTTTATTAATAACATTAAGAACAAAACATAATAATTTTTAATAACTTACATGCATGTACGTATATGTATGTATGACGCAATTTTACATTTTTCAAATTAAGATAATTCTAGAATTCAAAAAAGAAATATTAAAAATATCGCCAAATATCATAAAACCCTTTATCTTTTAAAAACAACTACCTGAGGCTGGAATTTATTGTTTTGTAAAGTCGGACCAAAGAGTAGTTTATATTTTATTTTTGCCTTGATCCTCAATTTATCAAATTATGAATTTCAATTGATTTTTCTGAATAACAATTATTTTTTTCTGAATTTCAATTGATGTATTCCAAATTTTAAATGATGTTTTCTTAACTTCAATTGACGTTTTCTGAATTTCAAATAGTGTTTTTTTGAATGTCAAAAATTTTTTTTTTTTTGCTGAATTTCAATTGATGTTTTCTGAATTTCAATTGATGTAGTCCAAATTTTAAATGATGTTTTCTTAACTTCAATTGACGTTTTCTGAATTTCAAATAGTGTTTTTTTGAATGTCAAAATGTTTTTTTTTTCTGAATTTCAATTGATCTTTTCTGAATTTCAATTGATTTTTTCTGAATTTCAATTGATATTTTCTGAATTTCAAATGATGTTTTCTGAATTTCAATTGACGTTTTCTGAATTTCAAATAGCGGTTTTTGAATTTCAAAATTATTTTTCTGAATTTCAATTGATGTTTTCTGAATTTCAATTGATGTAACAGAACAAAAAATAATTTAAAGAAAATTATAAGCAATTGTGCTGTAATGTGTAGGACAGAGGACTATTAAATACTTGAAAAATCATAAAAATTTAATTTTAATAAAATTTTGTGGAATGTAATAATATTGAAGTATAATATAATTTTGAATGCGACAACTGAATATTAGCTTTCAGAACTAGATTGGCACCAAATTCGGTGGCCAAAACTGAGACTGTTTTCTGGATGTAATATTCTTAATTTAATTACAAATTTTAATTTCAAATGAATAATAGATTTGAGTTATAAATATTCCAATTTCCAATATAAAATACATTTTTTTCGAAAAATTTAGAATTTGTAATTTTAAAATTGGAATTTACCCAATTTTAAATGAAAACATTTTTTCTTATAAAAATAATTTTTTTTATTGAATAAAATGATTTTTTTATTGAATTGTATTTTAATATACTTTGCAGAAATTGAATTTGTATGTTTTTACATAATTTTATTAAAATAATAAATAATAAATAAATTTTATAAAAAAAATATTTTTTTTATTCATTTATTTGTTACTTTATTAGTTGTTTTATCAATGCTTAGCCAACGCTTTAAAACTATGATTTTGGTACTGGTGAAGCAATCATTGCCAGTACTATGCTAACATTTTAAAAAAGAAATGGCCAAGTCCTGCCCGGTGTTATCATTTTGGGGTTGGCAAAGCACTTATTTTATCATTAAAAAAGCACTTTATTGGTTGTTCTACCAATGCTTTGCCAACGTTTTAAAATTATGATTTTGGTACTGGCGAAGTACTTATTGCCAGTGCTTTGCCAACGTTTTAAAAAAGGAACGGCCAAGCCCTGCCCGGTGGGTTGGCAAAGCACTTAAATCTTCAGAAATCCAACGCTCTGCCAACGCTCATACCACCGTTGAAAGCACTGGGCCAACGGTTTGCCGTTTGTATTTTTCTGACTGGGTGGTTACATTGTTGTAATACTTAACATACACAGCGAAACAAAAAATAAACGTACATTGATGGATGACATATCCTGACATTATTGAATGAAGTCAATTTCGAAGTGTTACATTTGAGGCAGAAATATTTAAAGGAATATTGTGATTTAATTGTACATTGAAAAAATTTAAATTTACTTATGAGAACCCGATGAAAAAGTTTATATATACTCATATACAACTTGATATCATTATATATGCTTATATGTGTGGCAATATATTACGATATATGTTTATATCTTATACATAGTATATGAACATTTTTTAATACGGGGTAATATATCATCATATGTCATTGTATCGTATGCAGGGACCGTAACGGTTATAAGTGATATCAAAAAAGTTCCTTTATAACAGTTATTATGTGGCTTAAAAAGAAAAAAAAAAAACATCCAAAACAGTTATTTTTCAACGTAAAAATAAAAGATCGGATGAAACTCTTAAGAAGAGAGTTTTATTTCGCCTTCATTAAATAAAACTCTTTTGAGGAGTTTTATTTTTTCCGTCTAAAATAAAACTCATTTGAGGAGTTTAATTTTAAAACTCATTTGAGGAGTTTTATTTTTTCCGTCAGAAAATAAAACTCATTTTATGTAAATTGACACTCAAAGCTTGCCGTTTGCCAGATCATTACAATTTGTAAGGCAGTGTAATCTAAATCACTTGCATTGTAATTGAAAAAATCGAAAAACATGTGGGTTTTTAATTTGTTATTGTTTGATTCCTATTATTAAATATTTGTTGTTTTATTTATTATATATGTATGTAGATATGGAACAAGAAAGCGAAGGATGTGATAATGAGGATCAAAAAAAGCTTTCTATGAAATCGACAATTTTTCTCAAATGCCCTTATCGATTGATAAACCTCTTTTTGAGTTTTGTGAGGCTAAAAGACTACACTATCCGTACTTGTATACATTGGCAAAAACTATACAGTGTGTACCTGCGTGGAAAGAGAATTCTCTGCTCTTAAATTAGTATTAAGCGACCTGCGCTCAAATCTTTCTGCAGAAAATTTAGAAAAAGTTATGTCCATTAAATTAAATAAATAAATTACTATACACATTATAGCAAATAAAGTCAAAAAAAAAGAAGAAAATAAACAACATGAGTTTTGTTTTAGACGGAAAAATAAAACTTCTTAAATGAGTTTCCAAATAAAACTCCTCAGAGTTATTCCTGACTGCAAAAATAAAACTCCTCAAAAGAGTTTTATTTCAGACGGAAAAAATAAAACTCCTCAAAAGAGATTTATTTAATGAAGGCGAAATAAAACTCTCTTCTTAAGAGTTTCATCCGATCTTTTATTTTTTCGTTGAAAAATAACTGTTAACTGTGGAGTTGAGATCGTTTCCTTAAGATCACAATAGATTCTGAAAGAGCACTTCAATACGAATCGTTTGGTATATAATAGTATACGTCTCCGTTGACTCTAACATAGAGAGTTTTTGAGTTAAAGTTTTCGGGATAACTGTTATTTTCGGTCTCTTTATATCTGATCAGATACTTATACAACTATGCATATATGACCATATATTCTACCATATATGATCATACGTAAGTGTATATGGTACATTTTGATAAAACTAATTCATTCACTTTTATATATAATTATATATGGCAAAACATATAATTATATATAAATATATAAATGTAAAATTTAAAGATAAAAAATATATCACTTTTATATATTTTTTCAGTACCGTTTATAATAATATAAACATCGCATATATAGACTAAAGAAGCACCTAGGTACTCAACATCTGTTGAATTTTTTATGCCAACTGGTTTTAAGGGAAACAGTTTTTAGGGGCTTTTTTAATGCATATTTTCTAGTACTTGTATATATAAACAAAATTTTGTGTTAATTACATAAAACTTAAGCAGAAAATACATTAAACAACACAAATTAACTTTATGAAAGTTTAATTAAAATTGCTTAAAAGCATGAAAGTTAATTAAAAGTAATACATGTAATAATAATACATGTTTTTCGAAACTCTCTTAAAACCAGTTGAGGCTTCTAGAAGAGAGCTTTGGAAATGGCTTGTTTAAACAAATTAAACACCTAACCATTGTAACATGAGTATTGGATTCTAAATTTTCAATTTTAAAAATTAAATAGTTGCCTAGTTCCACTGTACTTTCAACAACTGATTCTGTGTTTTTTTTTGTTAACAAAATAGTTGTTTTGAACAATCTGAAATTGCTGAAGTACTAAATAGTTAGGGAGATTTATTTTATTTATAAAAAAATATCGTATTGATCCATAATACCGACCGTATAGTTATTATTTTGAGTTATTTTGTATAACAAGGACGTGTAAAGTTTGTTGTATATTTCTGCTCTTGAAAAAATCTGTAAGTCTTCTATTTGAAAAGTTTGTGAACAAAAATTTGGTTTTCTTCCTCAGTTAATATTGTTTTTTCTTGTATTTTACCTAGCGTTTTATATTTATTATATGTTCCAACTTCAGGTTCATAAAAAGCATACATTTTTAGATTTAACATTATTATTTAAAATTAATATTTATATGATTTATGGCCGTAATTTCAAGCAATATATACCTACTGGTGCTTAGATACCTACCGTGTACACGAACAAAATCGGGTAGGTATCTAAGCACCGGTAGGTATCTATTGCTTGAAATTACGGGCATTAATAAATGAATTATTATTATTATTAAGACATGTTTTTATTTGATTAATCAAATTATAAACTTAGTCTATTTACAAAGGATTTCCATTCATTTCTGTCATTAGCTATGTATCTTAACTGGTTAATTGTTTGGTTGGTCTCATATTCTATTGTTCTGCGCCATGTTGTCCTTGGTCTGCCTCTGGATCGACGACCTTGTGGGTTATATTGTAGACCTGATTGCGCAATATCGTCTTCGTTCTTTCTTAAAGTGTGGCCGAGCCAGCTATATTTTCTATTGGTTATATCTTTATGTAAGGGTTGTTGTCCAGTAATTAGCCATAACCTTTCGATGGAAATAGTACGTGGCCACCAAATCCGTAGAATGGATCGTAGACAGCGGTTTACGAAGGTTTGAAGCTTTGCTATTAAATTGTTAGTGATGAACCAAGTTTCAGATCCGTAAAGTAAAATTGATTTTACGCAAGCATTAAATGTGTTAATTTTTGTTTTAAGTTCAATCGTTTCTGAGCACCATATACTTTTTAGTGATGCAAAGGCGCCTTGAGCTTTTCTTATTCGGTTAACTACATCATCTTTCGCGCCGCCATCTGTTGTTAAAACACTACCTAGATATTCGAACCGTTTAACATCGTCTATTTGTTGGTTATATATTTTGAAGTACGTCTCATTATTTGTATTGATCCTCATAGTCTTAGTTTTTCCAGTGTTTATTTTTAGCCCAAGTCTTAGCGATTCATTTGATAATTTATCAATCTTTGCTTGCATGTCTGTGTACGTATTTGTTATTAGAACTGCATCGCCTGCGTATTCCAGATCTCCTAACTTATCAAACATTCTCCAATTTATGCCAGTAGGGTTAATATCCAGGGTTTCGAATACCATATCCAGAACTGTGATAAAGAGTAGTGGAGATAAAGCGCAGCCCTGACGAACGCCGCTGGTGGTGAAAAAAGGTTCACTTAAACTTCCATCATGCAAAACTCTGCAAGAAGTTCCATGGTAGGTATTTTTTAAAATGTTGATTATCTTTTCAGGTATTCCCCTCGATAGGAGAGCTTACCATATATATTTCCGACTGAGCGCATCAAAGGCTTTTTCGTAATCTATAAATGCTAAGAATAGCGGTGTATTATATTCGGAGGACTGCTCTATTATAATTCTTGTAGTGCATATATGATCGATGCATGAGTTTCCTGCCCGAAAGCCTGCTTGGTTTTTACGTATCATACTGTTCAAGTGCTCTGCTATTCTATTTAGTATAATTTTATTGAAGATTTGAGCAATAGTTGGAAGCAGTGAAATTCCTATCCAGTTATCGCATTTCTTTTTGTCTCCTTTCTTTGGCAGCTTGACAATAATAGATTCTTTCCATTCTTGTGGTATAACCTCTTCCCTCCATAAGAGCGGGAAAAGTTTGTCGGAGATAACATCTGCACAAGCCTTATAACACTCTGCCGTAATGCCATCGTTCCCTGGCGCTTTTCCATCTTTTAAAGAAGATATTGCGTTTTTTATTTCATCTGGCGATGGATAATCAGTTGAAATAAAAACATTTGTGGGGTGGCTTCTTGGTAATTCAAAATCGGGGACTTCGTTTTGGATAATATTTAACGTTTTTTCAAAATGTTGCTTCCATGTTTTCAATTGGTCATCTTTGGAGGTTATAAAGCATCCTTGTTCATCTTGTACGGGCGTTCGACTAATCGTTGTGGTTTTTCCACTAAGAGTTCTTATAATTTTGTAGAGTTCTTTAGAATCACCCTTACTCGCAGCTGTTTGAGCATTTCTTCCCAGATTTTCGTAATATGTCTTCTTGTCTCTTTTTATTTGCTTTTTAATTTCCTTGGTTAGAATTTTGTATTTATGGTCATAATCTGCTTTTCGATCATTATTGTTTCCACTCAGCATTTTACATTTTACTTCCTTTCGTTCTTCTATGAGATTCCATGAGCTAATTGTCATCCATTCTGTGCGTTGATTCCGCTTACGTCCTAGTTTTGTTTCGCAAGTATTTTGCATTTTGATCTTGAAACTCCTCCAGTACTCTTCAGTTGTTTCATAAGTGCTTAGCTCCATATTACTTATACTGTTCGTAAATTCTTGTTTAATTGCATTATTTTTTAATTTAGTTACATCAAATCTGCTTGTTTGACATCGCTGTGTATTATATTTGGGAAACAATTTGAGCTTAATTTCTGCGATTATAAGATAGTGATCGCTACCGATTTCAGCGCTTCGTTTGTTTCGAATGTCACATAAAATATTGCACCATTTTCTTGACACACAAATATGATCTATTTGACTTTCAAAGTTCTCTCTTGGTGATTTCCATGTCATCTTGTGGTTCCTTTTATGAGGAAACATTGATCCACCTATCTTTAAGTCGTAGTTCAAGCAGAGCTCTAACAAAAGTTCTCCATTCTCATTACGACATCCTAATGCATGCTTGCCGAGTACATCCTCATGAATTATTAGTAGTACTTAATTGGAATAAAATAAAAAGTACTGATCTCTAAAACATTTAAAGTTTTTGTTTTAAATTTTTCGGATTAAACTATATGAGATTAGATCCCATGAGATTAGCTTATGTATGACATTTTTCGGATCAGATGAGATGTGATGTTTAGTTATATGTGCTAATATATATAATCATATATGATTATATCGGAACTTTTTTCGTCGGGAATATTCTCTATTGGAATATTGTTTCACTTTATTAAGTAATTTAAGCAACAGACTAACTTTTTTTGTTCATGCTTTTGTAACAATTTTAATGTTTTTGAAAATCTTCATTTGTTCTTTTTACAAATGGATGTGTATAAGGATTTCATTTTCGAAGAGAAGGGAATTTTTCTAAGATGATTATGTGGCTAATAATTGTAGTAGAATAAGAAACTCTTATTTAGTGCTCGATAGAAAATAAACAAGTATTTGTTTTTATTTTTTATAAATTTTTTTTATTACTATTTTTTACAAAACTACCCAGCAAAATTTTTAAGAACAAGTTACCTCTGAACCTGTTGTAGAACAACTTCTTTTACCACCGGTTACATGGAACGGGTTCTAGAACATGTTCCTGGGAGTCGAAATGTAAGGTGTCACTGTCCCAGAACCAGTTCTATAACTGGTTCTAGAACCGGTTCTAAAGCATCCTGTTCTTGTTTAGTGGTAAAGAACCTATTGCAAATAGGACAAATTCCATATAAAAAGAACCAGTTGCAGAACAGAAATTAGAACCTGTTATAATACAGTATAAGTTGTTCTGCAACCAGTTATTTGGGTTTTACTATTTTACTGGGTATGTTTAAAATTTCAGTCAAATAAATATTTTCAATAATGTAAATAAGAAAACTTTTTATATCAAAGTGAATCAAAGAAATTTGAAGATTAAAATTAATACAAACTTGACTTAAGTAATTTAAATTATGAAGCACACATCGTAGATCCACTGCACATTTTTCAATTAAACTTTACAGATACATAGAACAATGGTTCAGTAAGAAATTTTTGTATTTTTTCTTAAAGCTACACTCAAAAAAATAAGTTAGTAGAAAAGTTAGTAAAATGTCTTGTAATTCAAGTATACTATTTTTTTAGCGAGTTTTTTGGTAAAACTATGTTTTCAGCTAAATTTGTAATTGACCTTATTCAGCACTTAACTGTTTTGATCTAAAGTTTTACTAATATTTTACTAATTCTTTACTAATTTATTTTGCTAAAAAAATTGTACAGATATGCACATAAATAGTGTGGACGACAACCAGATTGAAAGATATACGCAGAATGAAATAAATGTCGCGGCTAAAGCGAAAGATAAGGACACACATCTTATACAATTTTTTATGTTTCCTTTTTCTTATTGCAAAATTAAGGGTTGGATATGTCATATTTTGTTATTTTTTCGTTTCATTTCTAGAATTATCTAAAGGATGGCAGCGTTTAGACAACCATTAATGTAAGTAGTTGAAAGATAATTTTGTTTATGTTATATATAATTATTTCTATATATTTTCGCTATTACATTAATTCTTGTCGGCAATGTGGGTGCATGAACATTTTTATATTTTGTAACGTATTGTAAACTATTTTCAAAAGAATCACAAAAAATGTTTAGGATTTTCAGCAAATAAATTATCTAAAGTATAATTTTTGTACAAATTTTTTGAGTTTTTTTCAGTCTACTAATCTTTAGCAAAAGTTTTGTTAACTTTTAGCAAGGATTTTTAAATTTTTCATCAACTAAGTGTTAGCAAAACTTTTGCTGAATCTACCAATTTGCCATCAACTCGCTGATTTTCAGCAAAATATTTTGCTCACATTAGCAATTTTTTTGCGAGCACCCTCTTGACTAAAATTTTGTTGACTCAGCAATTTTTTTTGCTGACTTTACTAACTTTTTTTTTGAGTGTACCTCTAGTGGAAATATTAGCAACCAAAATTTAAATACTAGACGGTTAATGATATTATAAAAATTTTAATTTTGTATTAATTCAGGGACAAATCACGATTTAAAAATATATGAAATTTATATTTATTTTAAATTTTTTTCAAAAAAATATTGTAGTTTTTGTACATTGTTTTAGAATTGTCATATATCATATATCATTGACATTGTAATTTTTATAAGTGCAGTAGTATTTCAATAAATACCAGCGATTATTTATGTATGTATTAGTAAAAACGGAATCAATTTTGGCACATTTTCGACTTTGTGTATTTGAAAATTTCATGGTCCGATTTGTCAGATTTTCAAAAATAATTTATACACGATGTACTAATTTCTAGAAGATAAATAAAGTTTCGTATTTTCTCATCAACATAACAGTAGAAATAATAGAACTTTTAAGCTTTTTTATATTTTCAAATGATTTTTGACAAAGATCGCATCGATAAAGAGCAGAAGTTGTTTGTTTCAAATAATTGTTTGGCAACTCTGCACTTTATGGGCCGTTCTCCAAAAAAAAGAAGGTGTTCCCCTCCAGAATTAAACAAGAAATTTTTTCTATATTCAGTTAAGTGGGCCGGGTCCCCGTAGGGACCAAAAACCGGTACGCGTAGTAACACACAAGTGTGAAAAAAAATATATTATTTTTAGAATCTATGATACGTAGAGCTCTCTACACCCGTTTACAAATTTTGCCTGCAGCGCTATTTTTGAAAACACTTACAAATGCATCGAAATTATAACAAAATATTTTTTTTTTTGATAAAATTGCAAAATGAAAAACTTTACTCAGCGAAGCTACTAACCTGCCTATCACATAGGAGAAAACCCTAAGTCCGGCCGATGGCCGGTCGCGCAGAAAAACTCTACTCAGCAAAGCCACTAAACTGCCTATCACATAGGATAAAACCCCTAAGCCCGGCCGAAGGCCGGTCACGTAGAAAATCTTTCCTCAACGGAGCCTGTCTTTGGACGGACTGGAGGAGAACATTAATCCAATACATTTTGTACTATCACCTAAACGCGGTTATTCCTGGGTAATTCAACTAAAAAGTCATATTTTCATGTAAAATTCATTATTTGAACAGTAAATTTTACAAAAATAACCAAAAAAAAAAAAAAAAACGATAAAAACCTTTTTTACTTAAAATATACTTAATGTAGCTCTAGAGGGCGCTACATATCATTGAAAATAATAATATTTTTGAAATATTGAGAAAATTTTCTTTCATTTGAGTATCCACACATACCGGGTTTTAAGCACACAAAAATATAAAATAACTTTCTTTTTTAATTCCAGAGGTGGTCATATTTTTTTTTTTTTGAGGAACGCTCCATAAAGTTCACTTTTGCCCAATTTTCTACTATTTTTTAGTAGTCATGATGTTGAATTATCCCAGTGTAGAAATATTTTACTTTTCTCACAACTAGGAATGACACCAGCTTACTCTGTGCATTTAATAATAAGAACTTACTAATAACTAGTTAATTTTCTCATTATTTTAATACAAAAAATAATGCGTTACCCATAAGTACTTATTTTTAATCATTAGTTTTGATCTGAACATTTTTTGAAAATCTATTTTTAGACTTCATTATTTTTTCAACTCTAGTATATATCTACTTATTTTTGATTTTTTGTAGGCTGGAAAGTGATAACATTTTGTGCAGGCAAGTCATTTATGTCTTTATTTGTCATGTATAACATGTAGAGATAGCTCAGTTGCTAGGAGTCCCAGGTTCGATTCCCGTGTGAGCGCATTTTATTAAAAAAAAAATTTAATAACAAAATTTTTTTTATTAAATTTATTTTTAAACTCATTATTTTTGTCCATACTAGTAAGCGCATAGGTAACCACATATTTTTGATCTTTCGTAAGGTGTTTATTATTGATATGACATTATAATGAGATTTGTAATGACAATTGTAAGTACTTACCAAATATGTAGGGCATGGTGGGGTAATTTGGGACGTTGTATTTTTCCCCTGCTAAACAATTTTCAGAATTTCTAACTATTTTGTCTTGCTCTTTAATAAATTAGTATCGCTTTGAGCAATCCATGTTTTAGGAGGCGTATGTTTTATTACTTTTAAGTAATAAACAAAAATATCAGAAAAAAAAAATTTTAATAAAAATATATTCTTTTACATTTTTAATCAGGTAAATGTAATTAAATAATTGTTACGGTATGTATATTACGAGTGACGTATTGGTTTCCGAAAATATTTAAACATTCCAAAAAGGATGGCAGTTTTAGTGACTTTGGTCACATTTACGTTCGTGTAATTCTAGCTTTATGATGTCATAATTTTGGCATTGGGAAAATATTTGTTGACAGCACTTGTTGAACTTGGCAAAGTACCTTGCCAGCGGTGGTCCGTTTTTCTTTTTCTGACTGGGTGTATATGAAAAAATACTGCTGTCAAAACATTGGTTTAAAGTGTTCTAATAACGCTTGTAAAAAGTACTTTGCCATAACTTGTTTTACTTAATTTACTACACTGAGAGAATTATCTGCATGACATCAATGAATTTTCGCATTAGATATATGAAATGTCACTGGAATTCGTCCATTGAAGCTTTTCATTAAATGAATGCAGTTTTTCATAAAATTTTATGAACATTTTCATACCGCTAATGAAAAAATTTCATTAAAATCTAATTTCACTAAAATTATGAAGCTTTTTCATAAAGTTAAATAAATTTTTCATTCACTTTGTAAACAAAACTTTTAGTTTAGTAAAAAATTTCATAAAACTTGACCAAGAAAATTCTCTCCGTGTACTGTTTATAAAAAAATTCCTGTCACAAGATTTTTATAAGTTTATACTACTATGCTTAACCAAAAATTATTAGTTTTTGAAAAGTTTTTCTGAAAATATTCTGCTGCACTGAGAGAATTATCTTTACTTCAGTAATGAATTCCATCATAGCTTTAAGGAGAATTGTCACTGGAACTAACTAACGAGTTCATATAATCTATGAAACACGTTTCATTAAAGTCAATGTTTATGAAATGTTTGTAGAATTAATGAAAATCTTCATGAAGCTAATTAATCATTCCGACAAGTTTATAGAATTTATGAAACAGTTTCATACATTTTTTTAATATTAAGAAGTTCTTTGAATTAAAAAAAACTCATCATGAATGTCTTGAAAATGCATTGGAATAAAACCAATGAACTGCTTCATATAATTTTTTAAAACAATTTCATAGAAGTCCAAAATCTAATAAAAGGCTACAGTGACATAAAAAACCACCAAATATGTTGAACACTTGAGAATTAAATCTTAAAATTGAAGTTTAAAATTTATGAAAATTAATGAAATTATAAAATTTTATGAAAAAATAAAAAAGGAAGTATTTCATAGCTCTAAAGAAAACTTTCATTAAATTTATGGAAGCGAATGATTTTTTTTAAGAAACTATGAAACTTTATGATAAAAAGTTTATGAAAAATTTCTTAATATTAATAAAATTTCTTGGATATAATGAAATCCTTCATGGAATCTACGAATTGATTTTGTTTCATTAATATCATGAAGGATAATTCTCTCAGTGTGGTATTAGCAGTTTTTACTGCAAAAATACAATACCATCTGGCGTCTTTTCAAGAATTTTTGAAAAAAGCGCTTTTCCTTCTGCAGAGCTACAGTAATCTTATCTGGTATTGCTGCAAAAATTATTTCAGTGTTTTTTTTTTAATACATTTTTAAATGTTTTTTACATTTTCCTTCAAATTAAGTCAATTTTAAATGTAAAATTTAATAAAAATCACTTTATCTTGTTTATGTAATTTCCAACCGGTAATTTTTTCCTGAGAAAACTCATAGAATCGTTATCATTTCCCACACTTTTGGGACAACAAACAGTGTAGTAGTATAAGTATGTATAAGTACCCAGTGTAGAAAAGCATTACCATATAAGTGGTTATATAAGTACACAATGAGATATCATTGGCATAACATATCATTACCTTACAAAAAATACAAAAATATGTGGTTACCTATATGCTTACCAGTAAGGATAAAAATATTCAGTCTAAAAATATATAAAAAAAAGGAAAAAATTTAATAAAAAATTGTTTTTTTTACTGAAACTTTTTCTTTTGAATAAAATGAGCCCACACGGTATTTGAAACCGGGCCTCCGTGTAGTCATTCTACCTCTCTACCATCTGAGTTATCTCGACATGCTATACTTGATAGATGAAAACATAAATGACTTGCTAGCACAAAATTACATTACTATCCAGTAATTAATAGAAGTGAAAAAATAATGAGTCTAAAAATAGATTTTAAATTTTTTTTTAGATCATTACTTTATATGTAAGATAATGATAACAATAAGTACTTATGGGTAACGAAATATATTTTCTAGTGAAATAAAGGAGAAATTAACTGGTTATAAGTAAGTCCTTATTAATGCAGAGAGTAAGCTGGTGTCATCACTGGTAGTGAGAAAAGTAGTGACATGTCATTACCGTTTCTACACTGGGTATGTATGCGTATGTAAAAGTACAATATTATTGCTAAAACTTAACGATCCTTTAGGCTACAGCAACTGTAATGTGTTATTTCGGTAGATGTAAAATAAAACAGTTGTAAAAATTAAGTGCATTTATCTTCAATTCTAAGACAACTAAAACATACACTTATTAACAGAGTTTTAAAGTAATGAATACTTTAAAGAAGAGATGTACACTGATAGAAATTTGTGCGTAGTATTAATGAATTCCTTCTTTAATCCAATGAATTTTTCATAAAAAAGTCCCCAAAGAAACGTTTCATTGAGTCAATGAAAGGTGTTTCATTAAATCAATTTTAATAAATGGTCTGGTCCAATTTTAATTTATTTCTGCTTTTATTGCTTTATTTTAACAAAATTGTTCAATCTTTCTTTACACTTTTTATAATTTGTTTTAAAAGATGACATATTTTCTTATATGTCGGTACAAAATATGTAATTTTTTATTTATCTGGCTCGGAATTCTGTAGAACGTTTATAGTCCACTTTTTGTAGTTAAATTACGACCATATTAGATAAAAATGTTAAATATTGTTAAAAATGCTGTTAAAAACAAAACTTTATTATCGTTTAGAATAACGTTTTTGTGTAACATCGTCAAAACGATAACAGTTTAGGTCTCGTTTTAAAAAAAAACTATGTCGTTTTTCTTAGAGAATCTGTTCCCTGGAATTTCGTCAAAAACTGTTAGCTCTAGACAAATTTAATAAAAAAATTTATTTATATCAAAGTTTTGGTTAATTCTGTTTAGAAGAAATTTTATAGTTTTTTTTTATTTCAAAATGATAGTAAAAAAAATTTTTTTTTTTCTTATTACAAGTCAAATTTTTTATTAAACAAAATTTGAAATTTTTTTATTGATTTAATGAATTTTTTTTATGAAGTTATGAAAAAATCATAAAAAATGTTAATGAAAAAAATACCAATATTAATGAATTTTCATTCAGTTAATGAAATTTTTTATTAAACCAATGAATCGATTTTAATGAAATCGTTTCATTAATACTACTAAGGAAAATTCTATCAGTGTAGTAGACGGATTTTATAAAATTAATTTTAAATGCGTTTAATATTTATATTATAATCTAAAAAACTTAATTAACTAAATCTTTTATTAATAAATTTTAAAATCAAACATATTATCAAAATCGAAAATTCACAAAGTTAAAAAAAAGTATTATTTTGAAACTAGAAAAAATTTCAAAACAATGAAAAAATATCTAAAACATGGACTGATTTTATCCAAAATAAATACGTTTTTTACTTGGATTAACAACAGTCAGCATACCAAATTGCATCAAAATATCTTAATATTTGCGACAACGCAAGTCGTTTGGAAGAGATATGCTTAATTTTGATTACGCGAAACATTTTGCATTTATTTCAAAAGTTCGAAAAGTTTTCGTACTTCTTGATTATGATTTTGAAACATTTTTTTTTTATTAAATTTTTCTTATTTTGTGGTCTAGGTTAAAGTAAAAAGTTATAGCGATTTCTCTGAGACCGCATTTTCTCTAATGCTCTATCCTTTCTTTTAACTAACGAATAATAATGCACAAATGAGTTAAATTTTTTGGTTGTGTACTATTTATATTATTATTCTGGTCTATATATTAACCCATTAATGATAGCAACTCGACAAATATGGATCCATACATGAGCACACATGAATCATACATGTCCACATGCATACTCACATGATTTTTTATATGTATTCATAAATGATTCTTATATATTCCTATGAGGGATCATATATGTTCATGTGTGTGCATTAACGAAAATTGAGGTAATATTCATATATATTATCATACATGTCCATACATTTCCATACATGTTCATTTGTGTACATTATCGAAAATTTAGGTAATATTTACATGCATGATCACATATGAACTCCTATGAGCATATATGAATCCTATATGGTGGTATATGGGCATTAGGGTTATAACTTTTTGCATTTTTTGCAAATATCAAATTCTTCATCGCATAGCCGTATAGACCATGAAAAAATATTAAGAAATGCTAAAGCACTTTTTCGCGATCGTTAAAAAAGTTCACGCACCAAACGCGATGAAGTTTTGAACTTAAATTTTTCTTTTGATTATAAAAACATAACATTTAATTGTAAAGTATTTAGTACTTTTTTTATAATTTCATTAATTTAAAAAAAATCATACCATTTGGATGGTGGGCTCGCTATATTATGACACTATTTCGCTAATTTTTTAAATAAATTCAATTTTATTGTCAAGTGACAGCTCCTATGAGACAGTAATATATAAGGTAAACAAATAAAGAAATTAAAAAAAAAAACAAATTTTTTTTTGTGTGTTTTAGAAATTGCATTCGGTGCGTGAACTTTTTTCACCAAAAATTACATAAAAACGTGATTTTTATTATCATTACAATATCGCCCTTAGCGTGGTGCTATGAAGAAATTTTATTGAAAATAAGTTATAAGCCTAATGGACATGTATGAACTAGAATGATTTCATATATGAGCATGAATGAGTTCATACATGTTCATATATGTTGACTTTTAACCGGGACGGTGATTTATTTTCCAGCTTGCAACGAAATTTGTAAATACAAATTTGAATCAAGAAATCTATGCCAGTCAATTCAGTCTCTTGAAAATCCTTTGGTTTTGTTAATTTTTGTTTGCCCGACTCCAGAATTGCTAAAAGTTGGTGAGGAACTTCATGCGTCAATGGTTAAATAGGTTTATGATAAAAAAGTATACAAAATATGTGCACTTTTTACGACTTTTAGTGGAAAAGGTCTGTGTTATATATCCGAAATTTTCATGCGATTCAGACATTTCAGTATGATATGCAAAATTTGGTGGACATCGGGTAATATTTGAACTTACAAGGAAACTATACAGTTGTGCATCCTCAGATTTGAATGAAACCCAAGTAAATAAGTTTTGGTATAGTTATATATTACTTTATACAGTTATTTATAATGATATATTGCAAAATATTTATTCATACAAAATCATAAAAAAAATATATCTCAAATATATAATTATATCTATCTTTATATTACACTTCATATAGTGCAATATATAAAAATATATAATTACATATCGATCTATATATGATTACATATGTTACATGTAATTGCATATATTTGTATATAATTGTATCTAATTGGATGTAAATATATCACATTATATATGATTTGATACATTTGGATGAGGACAAAATTCGGATAAAATTGTTTCAAACTATATCTAATTTCATCAATTAGATCTAATTGTATCAAATAATATCTTATTGTATCAAATAATATCTTATTGTTTCAGATTAGATCTAATATTATACAATTATATGTTCTCATTTTTCGGATGTAATTATATATAATACGAAAATTCGCAAAATTATTTTTTATATGGGTATGTTGTGGAGAACAAAAAAAATATTAGACACGTATTTTTTTATGTGTGCAATCTCAAGTTTAAGGTTTAAAAAGTATGGTCAAATATGACCCAATTTGTCGTTTTTTTTTAAATATATTTCTTACCCATTTGAGGCCCAAGCTGCATGCAAAAATTTCTAAATTTTAACGTAAAATAATTTAAAAAGTATAACACTGTAATAAATATTCGCATCAAACGACATCAAAGCTCACAATCGTGAGCTTGGGTCTCAAAGCGTTATATAAGTTATTAAACTAATTGGGTATCAAATGAAAAACAAGTAAGTGTATGTCCTTCCATATAATAATGCTTATTTAACGTAATCGTGTGTCTGAGCTATTTTTAATTTTTGGAATTGTTCGGCTTTAGCATGAACAGTTCTCGCAAGCTTATATAACATATCCTTTGTGTATAGGTTATATAAGCTCAATCATTTTGGGTATTTTTGTTTTCTCGATTTCTTTAACATTGTGTTCAGAAAGATTAGAATTTCCTAAATTTTAGACATGTTTTCTTACAAAAATTATGTAATTTTGGCCCCCCTTTTTAACCCCTAAATGTGCAATTGCTCACCTAAAAAAATACGTGTCTAATATTTTTTTATTTTCAACAACATATTTAAGTTTCATTCAAATCATCGGATTCGCCACTGTGTAGTTTCCTTGTTATGTAACCTACTAATGTTTATTTATAATATAAGTTTGTCTACCTCATAAATCAACTTTACTTTTACCTACATTTGTATGTTTACTATATCTAAATATTATCAATTTTCTTCAAATTTGACCCGTCTTAATAAAATTTGGACCAATAAACATATGCTACATTTTGTCATAATCGAATAAAAAAAAATCGGAAAAATGAGCAAACTTAGTTTTTATCAGAAAACTCGTTATAACTATTTCCTATAACCGATCTAACAAAATATGGTTTTTGATAATGGTAGAGCACAAAAAAAAAAGTTTTATCAAAAACAAGTTTTCGAACTATTGTTTAAGAAGTTATGAAAATTTTCAAACTTTTGAAATAGATCGCTAAATTTTTCGCGTAGTAAGTTACAAATAAAGCACCGTCCACGGTTGGTTATGCGTTGGCAGAACGTGGGTTTAACAGTCTTGACAGTATTGTCCTGTTTATTTTAATAAAAAAAAAAACTTTTTGTGTTTGTCTTTTCTGAGATTTGAACTCGGAAGTTTGAAATACAAGGCAAACTCTCTTTCCATTACACAACTAAAATTACTAAATTTGAATTTAAATATTTTGTCAGGAAAAAAAAAAACATTATTTAAAATTCCTTTACCAATACCAATCAGTAGTTGCTTCTATAAACAATGTAGTCCACAATTCGGTCGGTACTACTGAACCTCTAATTTACTTCTGATTATCGCCAATTTAAAAAAATAATTGAATAAATGGATTGTTTTTAGTTCCTGTTCCCTCTTTTTAAATTTTAGGACAGTATTTTTGCTTTATTAATCGATTATTGGTAGTTCCAAATAAAATATCGCCCTATTAAATAAATTTGAATGGTTTTGACCAAATTCCAACCAATCCTTTTTCTGGGTGTTCTAATTGGTTTTCTGGGTGTTCTAATGGTAAAAGCAATATTGTCAAAGAATTTAGCTTGTGGTACTGGCAAAACACATGCTTTGCAAACAAAATAGGGTTTTCCTATTACAATATTAGTTGTACCTTTGTTATTTTTTAACACAGTGTGATTTACAAAAAAAGCAGTTAAAATTAAAAATTTTCCAAAACTGTTCAATTTGTTTTATTTTTTTTAACTATTCTTAACCGAAAAATTATATTTTTTTTAGAAAAAGTCTCGACTTTCGAAAAATTATTTCCAGCCACACTCAGGGAACTTCTGCTTTAAAAATTTGTAGTATGTTGTTAATGAAATGAGAAATGTTAGTGGAATTTAATGAAATGTTAGTCTTCCTTGCTTCAAGTGAAATTTCATTTGTTTACGACAACAATTGATCAGATTAGATTCAGATCTAATCTTTTTACACGGGCAGTAGTAAATATTATTTTTTGTTTAGAAAAATTCAATTTTATATTAACAAATATATTAAAAGATGTCGTCTTTTAAAGCTCTGCTTATAAATATGTAGGGTAGAAGGGGGAGCATTAGTCACTTTTTTATTTATAGCGCTGTCGTTACTCAACCAACGTTTTTTTTTTTTTTTTTGGAAAAATAATTTTTTATCTAGCATTTTACAAATCTAAAGTTAAATTTGTATGTTTAAAACACAAATTATCTGTATTTCTTTTATTAATTTTTTTATGATTTGCATAGTAATTGAAATCGGCGATTTCAGTAATCCGATTTACCTATGGGGTAAATTCGCCAAGTTGATATTGCACATTTGTCAGCTATAAATATAACGTTTCTAGTGGAAAACTTATATCTTGTTAAATAATCATAAAGAGAGATATCAATAGCTGTAATTTCAGCAGAAAATTGCAGAAAAGTTAATTTTCTTCGAATTTGTTGAAAGAAAACTACGTCTGACCAGTGCAACACATATAACCATGTAACGAATTAATATAGCGTATAAGTCTTCTAAAGTTCTACCAATTTTTTGCTGACGAAACTGGTGGTCTGTCGTATGTGCCCTATTATTAGCCGCTCATAAAATCTATTTTTTTCTAAACTTTTTAAAAATAAATTTTAAAAAATTCGTGTTTATATTACACATACAATATTGTGTCGTTAAAATCATAGAAATATGCACTTTAAAACTACTAAACATATAGTTAAAAACATTCGAGGCCATTCTTGGTTGTGATCGCTAAACGGTCATGACGGTATTGTTACGTTTGTAATGTAAGAAAAGCGCAGGTTTGATTCTTACAGCCGCAGGTTGTTGAAAAATTTATCACATAGAGACAATCTAACAATTAAATACACTAATAATAATTCAATTTAAATGAAAAAATCACTGATGACGCCTGTCCATAAAAAGAGGCAGAAACAAGTCTAGTCTGATTTAAAAATTAATAGTGTTTATAATTTTTAGAGAAAAACGTTTATTCTTCTTCTTAACCTTAATATTTCTAAAAACCCGTTTTTTTTATTTATTTTCATTAACAAATTATCTCAAAATTCCTAAAAATAAAAGCTTTTGTTTTATTTTTATTATCAAAAATAAAATAAAAAATTTAAAAAAACTCCCAAATGCGTAAAAATTAACGATTTTATTTTATTTTAACTATCAGAAATTAGCTTCCAAATTATTAAAAACAACAGTTTTAATTTTTTTTTGTTACTATCAATAACTTTTTGGTTCAAATAAAGAATTTTTTGTAAAAAGAAAAATTTTAAATGAATATAATAACTGGTACAGAAAAACGGTAATGATGTGTAGTTTCCCTGCGGGAAATGGACCAGTCACTGGTATGGTCATGTGACTAGAACTTTGTGTGTATGAACCTGTCCTAGTTTCGGTTCTGTTATATGAAAGTGACTGGTAATTTTAACATGGGCTTGTCATAGGAGGTGACAATTTGCTACCTGACGTATCGAATAACTTGACCAAGGTAACCTATCACCATACAGACTGAAATGAATATACTACGGGACAAGTTAGAAGTAGGTAGTGTCAAAGTATGACCATTTTAGGATTTATGTAATATGCAACAGAACCAGTGGGGAAAAAATTATGACGTGACTGGTGTAGGTGTACGTATCTTAGAACTGGAGAAAAATTTTTGATGGAAAACTAGTCACAAGCGCAATGTGTTCTGTAATAATGGTAGTTTGACTGAAATAGTTTTGAGACGTACCACTGCACTGGTCTAAGGGGTGCATGTCGCCGGTCATGCGAAAAGTAATTAGCAGGTAACTTGTTATTCAGCGTATGTGATATTATGCACGAGTTGCTAAATAGCCCGTCCGGAACCAATCACTGCAATTTTCCAAATTAGTGTGTCTTACCCCCTGTTCAAAAAAAACTTAAAAAAGGCACATCAAAAATCAATTTTATAATTAGCTTATTTTGTCTATACCCAACAAAAAACTAAGTTTAAGATCGCGACGTTTGGCGAGAAATCGCCATATCTGGCAACCCTGGTCACAGTTCCGTGTTCAGTTCTTTTAAACCAGTGGAGTGTTACGTCTTCTTTTCTACTGTCACATAGTCGGTACAGATAAAATAACTTTAGTGTTATGTCTGCTGTGTAGCAGTCAAGGGACTGAATCCTTTGGCACTAATTGCCATGTTTTCATCCACTGCTAACGGTTTTAAACCAGTTCAATGACCAGTAATAACTTTAACTGAACGGCGCTATTTGCTTCAGTACACTTTGATGTTATGTTACTTTTTCTTCAGTTACATGATATATCTGGTAGCAACCAGTGAATGTTTTGTCACCATAACTATAGTCACGTGATTGGTCATTTTATCAAAATTAACAATTTTTGGTGCACCACAATTTTGGTTTCACCAGTTTCGTGACGTGCCCCCAAATCATATATCACAGATTTGTCACTTTGGATCAATCGACCCTTCGTTACCCGCAGGGTTGTTTTATATTTAATAGTAAAATAAGGTAAAAAAAATATTTCTTTGTAGATTCAATATATATTCCTTAAAAAGCAAAGTTTACATATTACTGTTTAAATAAACTACAATCAGTTACTGTTAAAATATTGAGAGTGTATAAATTAATATCAACGCTTCGACATCTTAATAAACAATTTTAATAAACAAAATGAAAAAGTTATTCCAAATAAACTAACTCTATATTAGATTTTTATGCATTCCAAAAACCACAAAAACATGCCTAGCATCGACCTCGTATTAAGCACCAGTCTAAAATTTGGTGACATGAAAGATGATCAATAACTGCACAAATTATGGAAAAGATAATTTGAATAACTCTTTTAAATACAGCAAAAATCGGGGGTGGCATATGTGCCCCAGTGGCGAAACCTCCCCCTTCTACCCTATATTCCGTACAAACACATTTAAACAATATTATACTTGTTACAATGTTTATAGATTAGATTATTTTTGAAAGAATGTATTTTTCTGTATGGCCTGGGGGGAAAATTTGAACTCTCAAAGAAAATGTGGTGATTTGAAACACTTAAAAGAACCTTAAAGTTTTAAAATGGCATTATTTTCAATATTATGGAAACATTGTAGTAACAAGCAAAATGTAAAATCTGAAACTATAACAATATTTATAAATTTATTGTTAATTAAAAGTAGACATTGAATATATTACATTTACATTGTTGATAAACACTCATGTAATTCATACGATATTACATCACCACCCTACCTTCAATTGGGGTGTAAAATATTATCCTTCACTTGCATTTTGTTATTATATTCGTATTTTTGTCCTTTTTTTTTATATTTTACAACGGATATTCTCATGTAAAATTACTTGTCATGTCATCATGGCATTTTATATAACAAAATTTACAGTTACACTCGGAAAATTTATGTAAAAGTCATAAATTAATTGGATATGCAAAAATCTTAGAAAAAATCTCGATTGCATCCTTAATGAGATGGTTTTAAAAACTAAGCCCGGATTCAATTTCTATGGTCTTTTGAAGATTTCTGTGCAATTTTTAATTTTTTTAATGTATGTCAATGAAATAAACTACCCATGCGACCGGATGTTCATGCAACTGCATGTTTTTTCATGCGTTGAAATGTCATGAATTTGTTATAGCATATATGGCTATTAATGCATTTTTTTGCATATGTAGCTTCAAATGCACAGCTTTGTTGCATATTTTTACTTATTTTGCTTTAAATGCATGTTTTTAATGCATTCTTCTTAGTTTTTTGTAAAAAAATCAAGTTAATTTTTATTATATTTGACAAAGTAAAAAAAATTGTATATGGTCTTATGTGTTTTCATCTTTAATTATATTATGATATGTGATTATTTATGGTGATATGCATTGCCATATATTATTATATGTTTCTTATGTGGTAACATATATAACGATATATTTTAATATATTAACCTTTACAAAATTCG
Source organism: Delia radicum (assembly GCA_021234595.1). NCBI lineage: Eukaryota > Metazoa > Arthropoda > Insecta > Diptera > Anthomyiidae > Delia > Delia radicum. The sequence goes on from CM037851.1 coordinate 220,636,610, forward strand.
ATATTAAACAAATATGCTAAACATAATAAAATAGATCTGTTGTCATATATAATAATACATTATCATATATAACATAATATGTACTCATATATGGAGACATGTAAATCCATATATGTCCTCTGTATGTCTAAAGATACAACCATTAAAAAAATTTCTACTGCTTTTTTTTTTGAGCTTAATTAAAATGGAGTGTTAAGAAAACCCAAGCGCTCTTTAATAAAATACATTTTTTAATAAATATTAAGAATTCCGCCTTTTCTTAATCACGAAAATCGAAAAAATTAAAATGTGCTAAATTAATGAAAAACTCCAAAAATGCGGTTTTATGACATAAAAAAAGGCAAAAATAATTTTAGAAAGTTTAAATAAACTAAATAAGTATTTAGAGGCATATGTAAGCATTCAAAAGATATTTTTTTTTGTTTCTAAGTCACTTCATTTTTGTGTAACGGGCAATTCAGAATTCGGAAATTTTTGGTTATAAAAAGCGTAAAAAAAATTATTTCAAAAATCGTGGTACGCAGTTTTTGTTTATTTAGCATTTCACTAGATAAAACCACCTTCTTATTCAAATCGAAGCTTTTGGGCACCTAAGGGTTAAGATATAATAACATATACTGTCTGACAAAAAATTGTTTGTGTATTTATATAAGATATGCTTATATATGGTGCCATATACATAATACAACTTAAAATATATATGTTAGTTTTTTGTTTTTATATACATCGAGATTATGTTAATGTTATTTGTAATTTATAACGACCTTTCAACCTCCCTATATTCACAAAAAGCATATCAAACATATTAGCAAGGTTGATACTGGTATTTCGATCTGGCTAAAGATCTCATCAAAATCCGAAGTTGCAGAAGAGCTAGAGCCTCCATAATAGGCAGAAATTTAACAAAATACCTATTAATCAGCAATTTTTGCTCCATTCTTGTCTTCTTAGTAAACAATCATGTGGTTAGGGTCTTTACCTATCATCATGACGTTACTAAACTTTGAAGACCAAAAATGTTCTATTTATATATAAAAAAAACTTTTATATGACATTAATATGAGATATAATTATGTAAGATTCCATATAGGACACAAGATTAACAATATAGTTTGAGATCTAATTATATATGATCCAACATTATTAATATTATATATGCGTACAAGATCTAATTAGATATTGTTATATATAACTTCATACATAATTAGTAGGCCGGGTCGATTTGTATGGAAGCAAAAAAATCGCTCAACGTTCAAGGAAAATCGTATTCTAGGGATCAAAATAAGAAACTTTGCCGAAGGAACCATACCTCTAAAACGAATTCTGATATCCCGACTTTTGACCCATTTAGAGTGCCCCAATCGAATCCAACCCCAATCGAATAAAATTTATACATGCATCTGCTAGAGCGTCTTCCGGAGAAGAAATAGAGACCCTAATCTTGGAAAGACTCCTCCTACTTTCTGAAATATCTCTATTCCGAGATTTGTACATTTTGCTATAAAAATACGGTTAAAAAGGCTCTCTTTCAACTTCAATTTTAACCCCTTAACGGTCACCTAGAATGATGATTTATGCATTAATCTGCTAGCGCGTCTCCCAGAGAAGAAGTACCCTACGGGTCAAAAGTCGGGACATCAGAATTCGTTTTAGAGGTATGGTTCCTTCGGCAAAGTTTCTTATTTTGATCCCTAGAATACGATTTTCCTTGAACGTTGAGCGATTTTTAAATCGACCCGCCCTAATAATTATATATGCTCCAGATGTCTGCCCGAATACAAAAAAAAATATGATCTTATATATAATGATATCTCATTTCATATAACGCAAAAGATATTATGATCCGAAAAATGGTGGATAAAATTATATCGGATGTGATATTTATATATATATATTAAATTTAACAAAATTGTATCCGGATTTTGACCCGATATAATCATATCTAATTTGATGTAGAAAGACATAATTTTATAGTTTTATATACAATTTTTGATACATTATATGCTTCATTTAGATATGTATTGATTTTAATTCATTAGGAATTAATTTTTACATAACATCAAAAACTTAAATTTAGTATTGATTAAAATTATATAAATTATATATATAGTAGTACTATAACTCCATAAATTCAAAATTAAAAAAAAAAATTAAGTCCTTGTAATCATGAAATATATACATACATTTTTTTTACATTTGGCTATACTGAATTATATATAAAGAAGCTTAACATTTATTTTTTTTCCTTTTTCCTATACTGAATTATACATAAATGAACTTAGAAATTTTTTCTACATGGAGCTATACCCTATGGGGAATGAGACCAGTCCTGCGTGTGTCACAGGATAGGTCCCTCTGCTAAACCCTACCCTATGTAAACAACTGGCAACTTTAACATTGGCTTGCCATAGGAGGGGGTCATTTGTCCTGCTTTAAACCACATAGTGGCATGCCACAGGACTAACCAAAGATGGGCATACCACAAGACTGTCGCAAAAGGGCCATTTCGTATAAAATAAACGAAAACTAAACAGCTTCCAATGGGTAAAATTCTGGCCAACTGGCTTTTTCTTGTTAATAAGCATTCTGGTTAAGTGGTATGTCCTCCCTTTACCAGTCACAGGATTAGTAATTTTAGGACAATTTACACTGCTTAACCCACTTCAGTATTAAATTATACCAGTCCTGTGATAAGTCCTTCTTTAACCAGTCACTTTAAGGTCAATTGACTCCTCATTCCCCATAGGGTACTTAATTATATAAATGAACTTAGAAAATATTTTTAACGTTGTGCTATATAAAATTTGATACGATTTTCTATAAAACCATTTTTAATTATACATTGTACTGTACTACAAACTTCCGAGCATATCTAATTACATATGGTACATATAAATATGTATGGGAACATATTTCTTTATATATGACGCTTCTTGTTTTTAAATATCTTTTTGAATGTAATTAGATTCAATTAGATCTAAATTAATCCCATGCGATATTTTGGGATCTATCATCATATATCATGATATTAAATTAGATATAATAGCCCCAAATTTTGAGATTAATTGTGATCTAATTTAATATATTTAAGGGATCTTATCGGATATAACTGGATACCCAAATTTTGAAATAAACGTGGATAAGAATCAATATCGATAATATATATGAAATGAGATCTAAATTTTGTATTTGAGATATAACTTTTTTTGATCGGGTAATCATCAGTCGCACATATAATAATATATTGGGTTATATGGGATTATATATAACAATATATAATTATATAGATATGATATCATCAATATGATTGATGTTTATCCATATATAATCATATCTCAAACTAAATTTTTAATTTTAAATAATTATATCTAAAGTTCTATTATATATATGACACCAGACAGTATATATTATTATATTTTAAATTAAATAGTATATATGTCACCATATACGATAACATATTATGTTAGATATGATAATGTATTATTATATATGACCATAGCTATACCATATATTTTTAATATCTGATTTTATTAAGGTCAATATATAGAAATATATCGTTATATATATTACCATATAAGAAACATATAATAATATATACCATGACACCATATAACATCACATATTATAATATATTTTTAAAATTAAATAAACATAAGAGCATATATACATTTTTTTACTAGGGCTAGCTAAGTTCTAAAAAAAACTTTGTGGTTTTTGGTCTATTGATAGTCGACTTTTATTTCCTGTTAATCTCCTTAAAGATACAATATCTTGCTGCACAGTGTTATCAATTATTTTAACTCTCAAGTTAAAACATTTTCTTTGTATTACTAACATTATCTTTTGAGTTTAATTTTGGCAAGCAATTAAAGTAACCTATCAGTTGTTCTGTTGTTGTTTTTCTCTTCACATTTTTTTTCATATATGCTGGACATCCTGAAAGGTTTCAGGGCATTTCCACAAAATTATAACTTCCTCATGTTTTACATGTTGGTTGGTGGGTACTATGTACACAACATTTGCATGTACCATTTTTATTTTAATATCATTAATATTGTAAATATTGAATATGTATGAATTTAATTTGTGGTAGTTGAACCGTTTATTACTGATGACAGTTAAAAAAAAAAAATGAATTGAAACGATGTTAAAATAAATTTAAAATTTCATTAAAATAACGAGAACTTAAGGGGTTAAAAAGTTGTGAGTAAAAATTTGAAAACACTTGGACTTTAACTTTTTCGGCTGTAGGCAAAATTTACTAAAGAAATATATTATGTAATTTAACTCATTTTTGACACCAGTTATTTTAAACGGCTATATTTTTTTTGCTGGTAAAAGATAATTAAGTGATTTAAAACCCTAAAAATTATTCAACATCTTTATTACAATCGTGAATAAAAAAATTGTGAAAAATTGTTGTTTAGAGTTGCCAAATATTTATTTTAAAAAATCAATTTATGATCTTTTTTGATGAATCTTTTTTTCAAAAATCAGTTAAAAATATAAAAAAGCCTAATATTGATGGGAAAATATGGAAATGTATTTCTCTGTTAGAAATGAGTTCATCGATTGTATATAGTTTTTGAAAATCTGTCAGATCGAACGATGAACTTTTCAAATACACACAAGTCTAAACCATTTCCAAATGAATTCCGTTTTCACACAAAACATAAATAATAAATGATTTTTATTAAAATACAACTAAAGATATACAAATTATATCGTCAGGGTTGCCATATGGTAATTTAAAATCTTTTTCCAAACACTTTTAGAAATCGAATAACTTAAAATATTATTTAATATAGATTTATTTGTTCACAAAATTATACAAAATTTCAAATTTTTGAATATGTTGAATCGTCTAGGATTTATATGCTGTCAAAGCATGGTTCTATATATGACGCTTTCTTTTTGAACTCCACCCTCAAAAAAATTTTGTCTGATCTAGTTGAAACTTACAGTAAGTATTATCCTATCAAATATATATATAAATGGGCGAAGTAGGCGGGGTCAAACTTCCAAAATTTGGCATATTTTTAAAAAAAGGATATAACGATTTTTTGGTTTAAAATGGATAAATTCAGACTAAGTTCTAAAATTTTTCAAAAACAAATATTAAAAGTCGGTAGCCCATAGAAATGTCTTTCGATAACTATTTATTTAAAATTTTTAAAATTATCCAGTTCAGCAGAAAAATGTCCAATATATTAGTACCTTTTTTAAAAATATTTTCAATTTTTGAAAGTTTGACCCCGGCTACTTCGCCCATTTTTCGACAAATTTAAAAAGTTGTTCCATGTATTTCCTATGTTTAATAGGACAATACTTACTGTAAGTTTCAACTAGATCAGACAAAATTTTTTTTGAGGGTGGAGAGTTCAAAAAGAAATCGTCATATGTGAAACTTCAAAAATTTTTGATATTTTGAGGTTAACTATTTTTAAAACAAATTTTTGTACGACATTTTGTGTGCATGTTTGCTGATGTCTAGGCATACTAAATCCATTTGCGTTAATCATTTATCTTTAACGCTGAAACAATTATAACGTTCTGAAGTTTCAAGCTAATTAAAAATATTAAAATTACAGTTTTTGCTTAGCTTAAATAAAAGATACATCAATTTATAGATCTCATTGCATTTCTCATATTTTAAACTATATATAACCAGAACAAAAAAAACACTAGGAATGTTTTGTCATATATCGCGGTTATTTTGGAAAACACGCATTTTTTGCCGGCTTAATGATAGTTAGTTTGGGTTAGGGTTACCTATTTGCAGGAAATCATATTCACAAAATTCAAAATTTTATATAAGTGTGCTTTCTGAGGTTATTAACATTTTCTTTGCTCCATAAAATTAAAATATTTGGATACCTTTTCGATTTTAGTATTAAGCTCATTAAAATCTTTTACTTGATGTACGTTTTGACGTTTTACTTTTTTACGGATTTTTGTTGAAAAAAAAACTACCCAAAATAACTGTTACTGCAATTCAATTTTTATTTGGATTAGTTAACTTTTCTAACATCTATCAAAAATAGTTATATTACACTTTTACAGTTAAAAATTACTATTAACGTTGACTACACGAATAATCTACATTTAGTTTTTAAAAATATTCTGAATATGGTACCAGCTATTAGTTTAAGGGTGACGGCCGGGGTAGCAACTTTCATGTAAATACATGTTTGTTGTCAGTAGCCCAAAGTCGATTTTAACGAAATACTTTTTCGAATCAAAGAATTTGCTACAAAGTGTTATTAATTTTTTGTTGCATTCATTCATTTAAAAAAGCAAACCACATCAAATAACTGTACTATGAATTTCTATTCATTTGATCAGTTTTTCTGTTTTTATTAAAAAATAAAACAAATAAACGTTAGTTAGTCAATTTTTTACTAACTGCATTTATGGTTCATTTTATCAACAGTCAAAAATAAATGACAATGTTAGGTGACTCCTTTATACCTGAAAATTTTTGTTTAAAAATATGCAGTGGAACGATGACGTTAATCTTTCGATTACATATTACACATGTTTTTCTTGTGGAAAATATTTTCACATATGCCAGCGTTAGGTCATCTTCATAGTCATTATTATATGGAAATTAAAGAAAAAACAACAATTAAAAGAGTTTTTAAATAACAAGTATAATTTTTTTTTTTTATTAATTAATAATCATATAATTACAAATTATATACTATTACCCTAACCGAGCACTAGCTACTATGGCCTTCGGCGCGTTGTAGCGAAAACAGACCAGTGCCTCTGGTGGGAATCGAACCCACGACCCCCGCACTGATAAGCCAACACGCTACCAACTAGCCTACCGGGACGCACAAGTATAATTGTTTTCATATTATGATCTTATTTTTAAATTTGGTTTTTTCCATAATAGGAAAATTTTGTTAGTTTAGTATTGAAACCTTTAATTTAAATAAAAATAAATAGCAAATGAAACAAATATGCAAATAAACAACTGTAAATAAAACCAGCATTTATAAAAAACTGGGTTTTTCAAGGGAAAACTGCAAAACTTTTAAGCATTCCAAAAATGTGGGAAAAATAGTTAAAACTGGCTATATGGTAACACTGGCTATGTTTTAAAAAACGGTAGTTCGCCAGTGTACGTACATGTGTGAGTGCATTTCTATAACTAATGGTGGTTGGTTTTGTTTGCGTATCTGTTTTCTACACAAAAACCACAACAACAAGCGCTTTTTAAGTAAAATATAAGCCGACAAAGATAGAAGCGAACAAAAAAATTTGCTATTTTAACCCTCTCTGGCAAACGATGTTTTGCAACGAAATTCACACCATGTGCTCCACTAGAAAAACAAATAATAAGTTCTTCAACAAAATTGGCATCACTTACAACATTTGGGAAAACAGTGGACATTAGAGTGAAGTAAGTTTCTAAAAATAGAACTGTTGTGTTGTTGGAGTTGTACTTCTGAGATTATGTATGCAAGAACAAAAACACCGTGTATTGAATAAAACTAGTTTTAATCACAACAAAACTCGACCTGACGATAGCTCAGAGGGCTAAAGCGCTCTGTCTAACGTGTAGTGCGAGCGCATGTGGCATTAGAAATCAGTTTATCTATACCACTATCAGTGATTGCACAGAAAAATTTCATATAGACGCAATCAAACAAATAAAAACATAACAAATATTACATTATTCAAAAATTCAAAAAACAGGGTCACTGACGAAGGTTCAATACCAGAAACTGCGCAGTCTGATTCAGAAAAATTTGAAAATTTGCAATGTAGTTATGATTTTTAGAAAATACACTCATTCTTCTCTACCACGCCTTTCACAATTAAATTAAATAAAATTGCATATTAATTATAGTATTAATTGCAATTGTCTGAAAAAGACGTTAAAATTCAAACTCAAAATTGTTTATCGTCGACATTTTGTTAACTAAAGCATATAAAAGAGAAGTTTTGGACAAAAACAATTTCTGTTACCAAGATATAACCACGCTCGAAAAACTATTTTTTTTTCTGCTCCTATTTAAGAAGATATCGCGATTTTCGCTTTTTGGAAAAAGCGAAATAAGGCGAAAAAGGATCTAAACTTCAATTTATATTGCTGAAACTTCAACGCTTTTCTATTAAATCTTCTTTCTGCAAAGATGTCCTTTAGAGGAATCCTGATAAAATCGTGTCAGTCCTTGGACTGCAGTAAGGACTTATTAAAAAAGATAAGGAAGACAAGAATGATCCAGAAAAATAAAAAGTGAAATATAGAAACGATAAGTGTATTTATGTTGTGTTTTAAAATTGTGTAGTTTATCCGAGTATGAAATTAAATGAAGAATAAATATTTATAAATTGTGTTTATTATATAAATAATTGTTAAAAGTGATGGCTACAAACATTTTACTAAAATCTAGTACAAAAGCACTTATTCATTTTTTTCTGCTAATTTAATTTTACTAATATTATTAAAATTTAGTAATACTTTTTGCTGATTTAAATTTCATTGTACTCATTTTATTAAAATTTAGTATTGTTTTTGCTGATTTTAGCCAAACGGGTTTAAATTGCATTTTACAAAAATTTTACTAAAATTTAAAAGTGGCTACTAATTTTTTCTACTAACTTCATTGAACTACAGTTCAGCAGACATGTGTTGCTAAATTTAGAAAAAAAAAACATACCGTAAGGCTCAAAGTAGATAAAAGTACCGTTATAACAACCACGTTTCCCGTAACCATTACGGACTTTTTTTTTTAGCTTATGGTAAATGAACCTAGTACCCTTAAATCTCCCAAAAATAGATCAACTTTGTTTGCATATTCAAAAATGTACGCAATTATTTTTTTTTTTTTTTAAGGAGAAAAGGCAGGTACATTTGAATAACCACCCATATTTTCCGCTCCCATCCTTGTCATAATGTTTTTCCTTTTTATGGTGTTTGATATGTTTGGTTATAAATATGTCACGTCTTATTGTGGGATGTTGTTGTTGTTGTTGTTTACATAATGTTATTTTAAATTTCTAATACGAAAAGTATAACAGCAACAACAACAACTCTTTAATAAATTATGTAAACGTACTATTTACCAACTATGGCTTAGCTTAATAACATTTGTCGTTGTGATTCCAAAGAAAAAGTCAAGTGGTTTTCATTACAATCAACATTCAAAGATATTCGTATGAAATATTTACAAATGACATGAACAACAAATCATTGCCTAACATAATTATCACAGACATAGTCAGCATCATTATTATCATCATCGTCATCATCATCATTATCGTCATCGCCATCATAATCATTATACTTTCATGTGTTTGGGTTTGTGTCGATAGTTGGAAGAAAATAAGTGATGATATTTTTGTCATCGTCATCACAAGTTAAAAGTGATGACAGACATGTGTGTGTTAATATGTTGCATGTGTATTCGTGAGTGATTATTCGTGTGTGCGTGATTGTGTTGGTTCTAGTGCTGTTGATGGTACTTTAACAATGGTAATGTCATTAACATTTGAAACCGTGTAAAAAGTGAATGAAACTAATTCCACACTGAGAGAATTATTGATTTTTTGCATTAGATACATGAAACAACCGCTTTTCACCTGCTAAAAGGAAACATACAAAGTGGGAGAGCAAAAACATGCCTTCTGGATTTAGCGACAAAATTCGGTTGTTACATAGTCGAAACTTGATAATTAACAATAAAATGCATTTAAAGTTTTTCTTTAAAATTTTTTTAACGATATTTGTTGTTAAATAAATCTTTAACTTATCAACAAAAATTAGTTTGAAGTTCAAGTTACCGATTTTTGTCGCTCATTGATGAAATTTCAAAGCAAAAAAAATTTAAATTAACAAATTTTGTCGGTATCTCTTGTCAAATATTAAAAAAAAACTGAATAACATGTTCGGTAATTCAACCGACAATTGTCGTTAGTTAACGAAATCGATAAAATCGTTAAGAAAGTTAGTGAATCGCACTCCAAGAAGCGCTCGGCAATTAAATAATGACTTCCAGAACTGCTTCTGGGTAAACACTATTTTTGCTGGAAACAGAATTTACTAAATCTTTCCCATATTACTTTCACATTTCATTTTAATTGAAAAACCAATAATATTCATGGTATGAGTGACACACTGCAAGTAATTATCATCATTAGGGCTCGGAAGTTCATTTAAATACATGTTTGTTGTAAACAATGTAAACCAAATATATTTGCGAATTAAAAAATTTGCAACCAAATGCCATCGATTTGTTAATGCTAATTTTGCTGTAAATGCTCATTATTGCTATAAATGCATATTTTGATACATATTTTTGGCATATTAAGTCAATAAATTCATGTTTTTGCATAAGTTGCATATTTTACTTTAAATTCACATTTAAATACATATTGCGGGATAGTTTTTTTTCGCATACTTTGTTATTAAATGCATTCTTTTCCATATATTATAAAGGCATATGGTATCATATTTTGGACTTACTTTTACTATAAATGCATACACAGAGAGAAAAAATTAGCTACTAGCCAACTGAAATTCGGTTACTATGACTCACGGTTTTTAAAATGTTTCTTAAACAGCTCTAATAAAAAATATGTCTTCCCGTGTAAAAATTGTTATATCTAGTTATATATAATACGATTAAGTGATATCAGGCTTTGAATTGAGTCACATTACGGCATATATCATTATATACAAATACATCTGATAATTTTTGTTAAAATATTTTATTATATGGTACCTGATATTATTATATATCTCCAAATCTTACTCCATATGTAACTACATCAGATCTATAATAATAATCCAAATGTAGTAATCGAAATAATTATAAGTTTTATTAAATTATATGTGACGTCATACTGAAAATATTTTCTTCATACTTTAATATAACATTATGTATAATCCCATACATATTTTGCTAAAGTTTAATATCAAATCAAATCGTTACTTGCAGATTACGACTTTCTAAGATATGGCTTCACATATAACCATATTAATAAATTATATAACAAAATCATTTTAAAGCGATTTCTTTTCTATAATTTCACATAAAAAATGGGTACATTTTATGAAACAACACGACTTAATTAAATATTTCTAAAATTTTCGTTATTTTTCATTTACGCAAATTTTAGGCTTAAAAATTGTTTTTTCCCGGGTAAAAAATAGTTACATCTAGCCATATATAATATGATTAAATCATATCTGACTTTGAATGAAGTCAAAATACTGCTAATATCATTATATGCAAATACATCTGATCATTTTTATTGAGAGAATTTTTTATATGGTACTTGATATTATTATATGTCTCCAAATCTTACTCCATATATAACTACATACGCCATATAATAATAATCCAAATATATGTAGTGATCGATATGATAATAAATGGTCCCATAATAAGTCTTATTAAACTATATGTGACGCCATACTGAAAATATTTTTCTTATAACTTTATATAGTATTATATATAATCCCATGTATATTTTGATAAAGATCAATATCAATTTAAGTTGTCTGCTAGTTAAGATTTTATTTCATAACGACATCATTTGCAAGTGATTTATTTTATAAAATTTCAAATAAAAAAATGTGTACATTTTATAAGACAATATCACTTAATTGTATATTTTTGAAACACTAGATTTGTTCTTTATAATTTTAAATTATTTCGTTGTTTCATTTAAAAAATGTTGGTCTTTAAAATTGTTGAAATTTTAATTTTAAACTTAAATACTTTTAAGCATAACTTCAAGTTACAAAAAGCATACCTAGTAACGGCTAAAATTTTATAAAATCAGATATATTTATATCTAATTAGATATAACTTAATGTACTGGATATGGACAAATCTCGGATAAAATTGTATTAAGTTATATATAATTTGATATAATTTGATATAATTAGATACATATAGATGACCCATTTTGCGGATCAATTTGTACACACAGGGAAAATATCAGTTGGAATTCGTTCGATATTACATTATTTGTGTTGGTAAACAGATATATTAGCTGTCTGTGCATACAAATGTTAATCAGGACCAGTTATTTTGTCTAGTGCAAGTATAAAAATTAGCTTAACAAACTAACTTTCTTAGTGACAGACAATTGGCTGATTTAACTAATAAAACAATTTTAAATATGGTTAGAAAAGCTACTAGTCTATGCAACAATAGAAAAAAAATCTTCAGTAAACACAGCTATTTTATTATAATCATAACCCTTGCTCCCAATTGCCGTAACTATCATACCTTGTTCTGAATAAAATAATTGTTATTTGCTATTTATGTCAAATTAATTATTTAAAAATAACAAAAAGAAAATTGAAACAAAAAAAAAATGATTAGTAAAAAATATATGTACACAAATTTTAAATGCTTAAAAAATACGGAATAAAATTAAACAAATACCGTGGAATAGTAGCAAAAAACAAGAAGGAGATGCTGATGTGGTAATCTTAAATTTTGTGTACATATGTATGTATAAACGAAAATTATTGTAGTTGCTCGTTTTTCTTTCAGAATTTAAAACATATTTGTAAGACGGAGGATGACTAAAATGCGCAAAAATGTTCTTTTTAAATTACAAAAACGGGTGCTTCAAATATAGGGTAAAATTGGAGAAAATAACATGCTTATAGCAACTACCTAGCAACGGTATTACTCCACCTAGCGCAGTTGCTAAAAAGATGTTTTATAGTTTTTAAGGAGAGCCTACGCTCCAGACCGTTATCCCGGTCTTCGGTCTACCCGGTTACACCGAAAGCACGAAAACCCGGGAATCGCAGAAAGTCCGGCTACACCGAAAACCAAGTCAACTCGTAAAACCGGTCAACGCGATTAAAGCAAAGTATATTTTGCATAAAAACATATGATTTTTTAACACAAAAAGTACATTATTCAAAAAAGTACCTCTTTCAGAAATAAAGTACTTTTTAAAAGAAAAAGTATCTTGCTTTCAAAAAGTACATTTTTTCAAAAAAAGCTCCTGTTTTAAAAAAATAATCTTTCTCAAAAAAGTAGCCTTTTCAAAATAATAAAATGTTTTTAAGAAAAAGTACCTTTTTTCACAAAAATATTTCTTTTTCAAATCGAAGTACCTCCTTCAAAGAAATGCGTTTTTATTTTTTTTTTTTAAGAGTAGTTTTGTTTTTTTTTTTGAAAAAGGATTTTTTTTTACAAAAAGGTACTTTTTTTGAGAAAGGATATTTTTTGTGAAAAATTTACTTTTTTGAAAAAGGAGTTCTTGTTAGTGAAAAATGCACATTTTTGAGAAAAGCTACTTTTGCGTTTATGTTTATATGCAAAACATTATTTGTTCTAATCGCGCTAACCGGTTCTTACAAGTAGACCGGTCTACTCTTTATTTATATATTATTTATATTGACTGTAATATTTATTTTCATAAAAAAAATAAAAACATTGGATACGGTATATTACTTAATTAAATTCGGTTCGATCTACTTAATAAATTCAGTTGTGACCACAAGTATTTTTTTTAAATCCGTAGGCATAATTAAATAGTCAGTACTCATAGCCAAATTTTAATGACTTCAATTGAATTTCTAAGTAACATAAATATTAGTTTATGTAACTATCAAAATTCGGTTGGCAACAAATTCGGTTGCAGCAATTGGTTCTCTTTTCTGTGTGTATGTGTTTATATATGGGTACTTATCAAATGATATATAATTTTATTTATTTTATTAATAAAATTTTTAGCCGGGTTGCTACACATAATTTTTAATTAATTTTGACATGCTAAGCACGACTATTTAAAACATTTTTAAATCGGACTAACGGGTTTCGAGATATTGCGATTTTTTTTTTACTAAAAATGGATATTTTTTTCCTCCATTACACAAATTTTTTTAAAATTATCCTAAATTTTTTATTTTTGCACTAGCAAAGTATACAAACCTACTTTTCATTTTAGGATATCATTTTAGGATTCAAACTCTGAATTTCGTCATATATTTTTGGCCTAAAGATCAAAACTTCTTTCATTACCTTTAATATTCCATATTTTTAAAACGATTTTAACATTTTAATTTTGTGCAAGCGGAAATTTTTCAATCAAGTTTTATTTGTTGTCAATAACATTTTTTAGCAAATCTTTTTTTTTTTTTTTATAAAATTCGTAAATTTTCCAAACAATTGTAATAAAAAAGTTATTATTTTAAATTATTCGTTTAATTCGATTAATCGTGTAAATTTATTTGTATTATTCGATGAATTTTAAATTGTTCGTTCGAATTTTTTTTGCTTGTTCCAATTATATCGAAAACTTTTTAATAGATTGACATCCGTAATATTTAGTGTGCTTAAAATACGATTTTAAATACATAAACTTCCGAGCTCTAATATTTTACTATCATTATTAATGTAAGTCATTCCTTAGGTTTATTATTTCCGCTGATATTAACATGCATGACAACTTTAACAAACCCATTTGTATGCGTATGCGTGTATCTCTATATGTGTTCGTATAAAAATGTGAATATTATGCTTTTTTCTGTTTGTTTGCAAATAATAATTTATGCAAGAGTGTATTTTCCATTCATTCAGTCATTCTTATTATGCCTTTAGTCCCATCAGTCTGCCAGTAGTTGGTTGGGGTTTTCTTGCTCCTGTCATTGTTCTTCAATTTCTGCTGTTGTTCTATCATTATTTATGCCATGTGTTAATACAACAATGATTGAGAGTTTGTAGGTGTATGCAGGTACTCGAAGAACCACAAGCAGGATAATCAACGCACGTAAAATATGTAGAATTTTTACCGGAGACAAAATATGACAGTAAGTAGTTGTAGTGTATACTAGAAGGGTCCAAAAAAAGACGGAAGTTGGATTTTGCAAGCTCCCCAATGTTGCCCCCTATTTCTTAATGTCTAAAAACTCTATATTCTAAGTTTAAGCTGAATTCGTTAACATTTAGAGGTGGGCATACAAAGTTAAGTTTTAAGAATTAGTGATTTCCCAGCTAAACCACACATTACCAAATAATGGGTAAAGTAATGTATCGCCAAAGGGCTCCACGCCTTACAATACACCTTACTTCACTGATGGATTTGGATGAGCCTAAAAGTAATCTGTGAACTCATTACCTTGTAGGGGGTAAAGTAACTGGTTACTTATATGGTTACCGGGTTGGAAAAAGTAATGGGCCTATAAATAGATTTTCATAAAAAAAATTTATTCAAAAAAAAAATTGTTATAATTTTTTAAATAAATAACGTGGTTACGCTGGTATTCGAACTGGGGTCTCTTGGTTGTTAGGCGAGAATTCTATCCACTGAGCTATCGTCACATAAAATAATGTGTTGCTTAGAATGTAAATGAATTGTTGCGCTTCGAGTTTTTGTTTGTGATGTTAAAAATATATAACTTACCGTCATGCTTACAAAAAATTAAAAAGTAATGCATCTAAATATAGATTTTCAAAAAAATATTTTAAGTATTACTTTACGTTTATATTTCATGCATTATGTAATTGATGATCGCTAAGTCATTATTTTATGTTTCGAAATAATGTAAAATAATATGATGTATCATTACAAGGTAATCCATGATTGCGCAATTATTGGTAACTCAATAATTTATGTTTCGAAATAATGCTGAAGGTAAATAGTGTCCATTACAAAGTAATGCATTATGTAACCCATAAGCGGTAACTTATTACTTTTTGTTGGTAAATAATTATACAGCTAAGGAGTATACATTACAGGGTATTGCATTACTTTATCACAACCATTACCAAAGTTTTGCTGGGTTGTCTCTAGAAGAAATCCTCACAAATTTACGGTTGATTTTAAATTGAATTCTTTCTTAATCAACACGATGGACCTTAATAAAGTTTTCGAATCCAGCCTAAACTAATGTGCAGAAAACGAATATGAAGTCAAAATTAAAAAAAAAAACTTAAGAACTTTTAAGTTATTCACAATTTTTTTAAAAATTATACAATAAAATACTTTTCGCTCATTTACTTCAAGAACGTCACAACTCAAAAACATGATTTTTGAGTTAATGACGCAGAATTATTCATTATATCACGTATCATATTGGTTAAAAAAGTCGTATTGATATCTTGTATACTCACCTCTTGAGAGAAATTAGGTCGTTATTTTTTCCTTCAAGGTGAGAGTAAATTGAAAACTTTAAACTCGTTTTCTACAAAATCAAAATTTTGGAGTTATGACGTTATTGAAGTAAATAAGCGATTTGGTTTGTAAAATTATCTAAATTTCGGAACAGAAGTAAGTAAAAATTCAAAAATCAAATCTGATCGTAGTTTTAATAAAGATTAGAAATCTGTAATCGAAGGTAACAAAAAAAAAAATTGTTATGTGGTTTTCTAAGATTCTAAAAACAATCGATTTTTTTTTCTGAAATTTGAACAATTTTCTGTATGAAATTTTCCAATTTCGCGAATATCGCCACTCCGATTTTAATTTGGATTTCATATTCGTAATGTACGCCCTAATACATATTAGATTTGATGTGTCGCGTTCATTTTAATTATTTTAAATTTTTTCTCATTTTTTTCAAATTTTTTAATTCAAATAAAATAAGAGAACAAGTACAACTTTAAAACTTCACTTTAGATCCTATTGAAGCACTTTGGAGCTTACAAATTCTAACTTACCACCTTAATGTTTATACTTAACCATACTAAGGTTGCTGTTAATAGCTGAGTAAACTACTGATATATTGCATGTTTTTGTGTCTTTTTATTACAACCAGAATTTTTTTTCGATTTTCTTTTTAAAAGAACTTTGCAGACATTTTTAATTGATTTTTGTATTTGGAATATTTTATGATTTTATGGTGTGTGCTTTTTTCATACAAAAGAATAAAGAGTTTAATCAGAGTGATTTAAGCATGTATTTTTGTAGATAATGTAGTAATTTTTTTTATTCATACTTATGCTTTCGATCAAAAACATTATATAAAGTGTCTTGTTAATAAATTTCTTTAGGGTTGGAACTATGTAGCGTATGAGCAATAATTATTATTTCAAATATTGCGTATACGCTAGGGTGTGCTACATTACACAGTGGGATATATAGCAAAATTTTTGGAAATAATACGCCTATTTCTTACTTAGTAGTCCGATTTCAATGAAATTTGGAACAGGCAAAGGTGACATAATATCGCACTTAAATTTTGATTTTGAACCTTCCAAACCCACCGGGGTGACAATATGACAACCCATAATAGGGAACTTTTTGCATATAAACTGTTGAGTGCTTGCATTTGGTCCGACTCAGGTCCAGGTTTTTGCGAATAGCGGGACAAAATCGGGTATAATTTCGTTTTTGAAATATTGGTTGTTTAACTAAATAAATTCGTGATTGAATAAAGTAAAATTAATGAAAAAATAAAATAAAATTAATGCAATATCTTGTCCCACTCAAAAACAACATTCGTTTAAAATAGAAAAAAAAAAAAAAAAATGTTTGCGATTTATGGTTTTGGGTGTTATTACCTAACTACGTTTTTAAATCACTTAATTAGCTTTAGAACAGTTAGTCCATAATGAGTCAATAATAACATTATGCTACAGTGGACTTATTTTGAAAAAGCTTGCAGATCTGGATGAGCCGATCCATTACAAATCTTTAGATACTTTATTATAACCAAAAAATTACAGTCTAAACAATTTAAAAGCTAATAAATGTTTAAGGAATTTTTAATTTTAAAACGATAAAGCAATTTCTGTCTGGATAGTTACATTGGGCGGCAATCGTCTGAGAATGTCAACAAAAAGTCAAAAAATTTGGGTTTTTTGTTTTTTATTTTTTTTTTCCGTTTTCGTTTTTGTTTTTAGTTTTTATAATGTTAAAAATCCGGGTTTCGGTTTATACTAAAGTTATTATTATTTTTGAATTAGGCACAATTTAAAGCAAACTACAAAATTAAAACCTAGACAAACTCTTAACCCATTAAGGAGCAACATCCCATTAATTATTTAGCTTTATTACTGTATTTATCCGATAGGGTGAGTAGTACTGCTCCAAAAGCAGCACACAATTTGTTTTTAGTCATTGGCCAAAGTCTCCACCAATTTTCGTCAAAATATCTTCCGCAATTTAAGTTCGGTCGTCAAATGGTTAAATATAGAGAAAACCCATCAACAGTGATTCCTTGTAAGCTAAAATTTCTTTAGTCTGCGAAGTCTTCAATAACTTCAGATTTTGAGGTGTCCTAAAACCTAAAAACCCGATCTACAACACCCACTAGGTGGTTTTTTAAGTATGTACATTAAAGTCGTTCACCCAGAAAATAGACTCAGTCGCGACTACCGTATTTGTAGCCAATCGAAAGTTTCGGTTGCTGTGACTGAATTTTTCGGTTGTGATAACAACCATTGAAACAACATAATTTCTGCCACGACAATAGAATTTCGATTTCCTCAACAGAAATGCGGTGATAACCCTGCAGGAAATGTCAATAGTGAAAAAGTATTGATTCACTATTGACTGTGTCACCAGTACTACTAGCCAAATATTCCCCAGGCAATGTAATTTGCTATAGACATTTAACATGTACGTGTCATTGAAAATCACTAGTGACATTAGAACTATTGACTAGGTAGTGAATAGGTAGTTCTTATGGGACCATATGTAAACATTGGACCAAAGATTCACTAGTGACTCGTTAGTTCTTATAGGACCACATGTAGACATAACAACCATAGATTCACTAGTGACAAATTAGTTCTAATGGGACCATATGTAGACATTGGAACCAAAAATTTACTAGTGAGTTAATAAAGTAAAAAGTGTAGACGCTTAGTTGACAATGTCAACAAAATAGTAGACAAAAGTGGAGACTTGGAAACACTTGACCCCAAGCTTCCGGCAGGGAACCGAACTATTCGACACATACGGTTGCTACGACTGAGTCTGTTTTCTGGGTATTCTTTTTGGTAGCACCGTGTTGATATTGACGACCAATTACATTCTTTACACTTAGCAAAGTTCAATAAATATATCGCAAATTTACATTTTAATGGATCTACAATTTTTATTATAACTTATTAACAACTTATTATGCCTTTCCAAAAGAAATTAACAAAATCCATACGCCCCCATAGTTAACCGAACAAAACTATTTGTATGTTTATGGATGTACAATGTAAATTAATACAATAACGACTATATTTTCAATTTGACAAAATTTCAATGAGAAAAAAAAACGTAAGACTAAAGCAAACAAAACGAAACATGTCAAAATATTGTGGACAATCAACAAGACAACAACTAAAAAAACAAAAAAAAAAATGATGAGTGAGTGGGAATGATATTTTATGTTGTTCTTCAATGTATTGTATTGCCTTTTAAATATACAGGAGGTGGTGTTGAACAAGCATGTAAACGTATACACATAAATCAAATAAATCATGTCGAGGATTGTCAAAATAATATAAACACTTAGAAACATACAAATATAAATATACATATGATGCTTTTCAAATTAACTGCCCAGCTGCATGATAAGGAAAACCGTGAATTATTCAAATTATCTAAAAAATCGGCGAATATTTTTTCTATTTACATAAAAAGTTCAGATGCTTTTCTATCGAACCAGAACATTTCACAGAGTAACTCGGCTGAAGAAGATATTCGTTGAATATTTTCAATCTCAAATATTTTAATATTCGCATAAGATGAATTATATAATACATACATATAATAAAATTCATCATACGCAGTGTGGTTCTAACTAGCAAATATTATAATATTTGAGTTAGATTATATTCAACGTAACTATACAACTACAAACAGGGAACTTCTGCTTTAAAAATATATAGTTGTTTGGGTTGTAATACAGTTTCTTTATTTTTAACGTAACTGCCAGTCATTTGTAGAACAAATTAAATTTTTTACTAATCTTGTAGTTCATTTAAAAAAACAAACCACATCAAATGACTGTTTTATGATTTTACATTCAGTTTTTACAGTTGTTTTTTGTTATTTGAAAAAATAAAAAAGGTAAATGTTAGTTTATTTTTTACTAACATATGTGGTTAATTTTTACTACAATTGTGGTTAATTTTTTGAACAGTAAAAATGTTAGTTGAATTTAATGAAATAATGTTAGTCGTCCTTTCTTCAAGTGAAATATCATTTGTTTTTGACTACAATTTCTGTCGTCTTTACCTACATAATGTCGTTAGTGTACATATGTTTCAAGTTTTGCAAACTTCTTATAAAATATATGATTTTTTTTAGAAATTTTTTTGCTAGGCTTGCATATATTTGAAAAAAATTTGTAAATATTTTACTAGAACTTTGTAAAACTAACTTGAAACTTAAATAATTACTAAGCACTTCGATAGTATTCCCCCATTTTTTCTGCGTGTAGGGTGTGCCTTAAAAATAGATTTGACATTCCAACCCCAAGTTCCAAATGGAAGAAATCAATGTTTTTGGAAAACGTTAACCTGGCCACAGGGCTGCCGAAATTACCCATTTTGGAAAAAGGTGTATTATTATTAAAAATTCACAAAATTCGAAGTTTCGAAAAAATTTACTTTTTATTTAATTTTTTCATTTAAAAATTTATTCAGATATGGAACTCTGAATTTATCGGATATCATTAACCCACTTGAGCCAGGAATCCAAAATGACCCACGAATTTAATAAAAATGCAAAAAATATTGACTACAGACTATGATTACAGCTAGATAAGTATATATTTAATAAAGAGCCGCAACTGTTGACACATAAATCATGTCGACATGACCACATTAATGTTATTGTCATGTTATGTTATGCGGCGTATGCATGTTTGACAATAACATAAGAGAACACTGCTAAATTAATTGAAGATAAATCTATGCATAGTTTTTAAATTGATTTAACAGTCATCAACAGAAAAATTACAATGTCGACATTAACAGCTATATGCGACATGTTTTAAACGCTGCGACATATAAAGCATGTGTTGTTATTAATACATTGTAACCATTTGTAGTCTTATTATAAACTAAACGAAAAAATATTTGTCGAGCGTTCAGATTGAAGCAAATATTTGTATTAAATATTTATTTAATCAAAGTGTAAAAAAACATAGATTTATTTAATCGAAAAACTAACTGTTTTTTAAAAAATTGATCACTCGGGATCTCTCTCGGACCTAGCCTATTTATGTTATAAGGGTATATTAATACTCCTTTGGAGCAAAAATTTTGTCCGTTTTGGTCTATCTCGCTTAGTTTGTATCTCAAAAACTTGTATCTCAAAAACTAAGCATGATATCGCAAAATGGACAAAATTTTTGCAAACCTTAACAAAGAACTCCATACCGACAACGCAAATATGTACAGCGTTCCGATTCCAATCATTCCCCGTTTCATTCCATATCGTTCCATTTTGAACCAATGTTCCATTCAGTTCTCGGAATGAATAAATTTTAATTTTCATGTACGACAACACAATTGTGTACAGTGCTCCCATTCCAATCGTTCCCCGTTTCATTACATATCGTTCCATTTTGGACCAATGTTGCAATCCATTATCTGAGTGATTAAATTTTTATTTTCACGTACTTTTTTGGGCAAAAAAATAATTGTTTTTTCGTAAAAACTTAATCTTTCAGAATATTTCCCAAACCTAGAATATTTGCATTCAGTCAATTGCAATTTTCTTCCTTTAATTAATTCATTACTAATGGTAATGAAATTTGAAATCATTACCATTAGTCAATGAAATCAAATCAATGAAATTCATTATCATTAATTAAACAAATGGTAATGAAAATAATTTCATTACAATTGATATCAATGAAATTGTAATGAAATCATCGATTAATTAGTCCATTCAATTAATTAGTCTCATGTATGGTTTGGAAATTGTAGCTTAACGACTTTTATTTAGACTTTTATTTTTTTTTTCGTTTTTTTTTTTAATTGTTTCCATTTTTTGATTTTTTTTTAATTGTTAGAATATTTACTTAAGAAATAAGGAATAAAGTGATTCAGTATTTTCATACAAGGCAGGTTCAAACAGTATTAAAAACATGCTGCAGTTAAACATTTAAAAATCGATGTTATTAAACACAACATCGCACAACAGCTTAGCTAAATGTAAATGACATGCTACAACAGTATGTTCCTGTAGACATAACATCACATAACATCTCGTTTGCGTTGACATGACATAACAGTGCATGGAAAAACGCAAATAGACATTTTTAACAGAAAATGTTGAATTTTGCAGTAGTCTAATATATACTTAAAATGGCATCAATATAATTACTTTAAAACTGATGTGAGAAATAATTTAAAGTTTTCCTTTGATGTGTAAAATTCTATATGTTGTTTAAGATTCGTCTGTAAATTCAAATTAAAAGCATTAAGATGAATAAAAGTTCTGGTAAGAGAACTATTAAGAATAAAGTTAGTACGATGAGGTAGAATATTAAAAAGATCAATATATCTTAGATTTATAGGGGGACATAAAACATATTTAATGCAAGCGTGGCAGTCTATTGTCGTGGCAGTCTATTGTACTGTTAATTATATCAAAACAAATAATGCAGATTGGAACTATCTACGATATTTCAAAGTCTGGAACCCTAAAAATAAACACCTGGATCGTTAAGGCAAAGGATCAACATAATTAAATGATCTGAGAGCAAATTTAATAATAATTGCCTCCACTCTCTCAATACGCAAGCTTTGATTATCGCAATAAGGGCTCCAAATTATGGCTGAATACTCAAGTTTTGATCTAACGAAATCATTTTTTTTAAAAAATAATTGTAAAGATTTTTTTTTAAATAGCTAATTTGCAGATTTCGATTGCTATTTTTATAACATAAAAATTGTTATTAAACAATAAAAAAATAAATTAATTGGAAAAATGATAATTCGAGTTTGTTATTGGAGCCTTTCCAGGAAGGACATTTTATAAAAATAGCTTATTTTGTCAAAAATTTAAAAAATTTTTAATGTTTTATCGAAGTTTGCATCATTTTCGGAAAAATATTACTTAAATTTATTAAGACTATAACTATCATTATTTTTATTTAAAAAATCTTCAACCCTTAGTGCAATGGGGACAAAAGAGACTAATGATAAAAAAAAAAATTAAAAAAAAATCAAAACTAGATCAAAATAATTATTTCATATAACTTGATCCGTATAGGGTTAATTTTTACACTTTTGGCCAAAAAATACCCACTAGGAAACTTAAACTTGATAAGACTATAATTATATTTACTTTCATTCAAAAAACCTTCAACCCTCAGTGGCCAAGGGACAAAAAAGACCCATTCAACTTAATTTAAATTATAGCTTCAAGATTATTAAGCCATTAACTTAGTTGGATATTATAAAAATTGTAATCGACATCTGCAAAATAGGCTTATTAAATAAAAAATCATTAAAATTAATTAAAAAAAAGACGTTTTGGGTTATTTTGGATTTCTGGTTAAAGTGGGTTAATGATATAAGATGACGTCACAATTCCATATTTGAATAATTTTGAGTATATTAAATGAATCAATGAATAAATAAAAAAAATATAAATAAAAAAATATAAAATAAAGGGTCCGCCAAATATTTTTTTTTTTTTTGAAAATGCTATAAAAAAAAACTACTGAATATTTTCTCAAATTTCTTTTTTTATTTGAAAGTACAATCCTTCCGGTTAATAATGGAAAATAATTTCATTTAAATTGCTGCCTCGGCTGGCCATGCAGTAGCTTACACGATCGGTCCAATTTTTAAGCACATTGTCGATTGTGTGCAGCTGTATTTCCTCCTCTTCAATTTTTGTGAACAAAAATTCGTTCAACATGGCCCGATAACGATCGCCATTGACTGTAACGGTCACTCCTTGCTCATTTTCGAAGAAAAATGGCCCAATTATGCCTCTGGACCAAAATCCGCACCAAACAGTGACTCGTTTTGGGTGTATCGGCACACATTCTGCAACATTACCATGATTTTCAAAGTAATGTCGCAATATTTCCCAGCGTTGTTCAAACGTATACACAACCGTATTCGTTCAGCGGAAGGATAAAACTAATTATCTGTCAAATCAGACATGAGCTAAGTGTTACCATTCACGAAATAAGCACTAGTTGAAAAAAAAACGTTAGATGGCGGACCCTTTATAAAAAAAAATAAATTTTTTCGAAATTTTGAATTTTAGGAATTCTTTATTATAATACAGTTTTTTTTTTCAAAATTGGCCATTTTCGGCCGTCTTGCGGCACAGGTCAATGTTTTCCTCAAAAAATCGATTTTTTACATTTGGAACAATTTGCAACAAAACTGGTGGTGTAATGAATGAAAATCGACAAATCGTTATTTTAAGTGACATTCTAGTGTGTTTGTATTTCGAAGGCTTAATAAAGAAGGTCCTTACTATATTTCTAGTTACTTTAAAAGGCGATGCAAAAATTTAATCAGTCAACTTCAAAAAATGTCTTTGAATTAAATATGTAATTAACACGGACAACAATAAAACAAAACATTTGAAAGTTTTAACAATTTTATTTAAAGTTTTTCATTTTCTGTGAAATAATAAAAATTCGATTTACGGTCTTTTTACATTAAGCTATCGATATATAAACTCTAACCAAAACATCTACTTGTTATTTTTTTAATACAAACACAGGATACACTCGCTCACTCTCATACACACGTATACGCACTACGGCGTCCCTTAAAAATAGATTTGTCATAAAACCCCCTAGTTATATTGCAAATGGTTTCATATTTAAGAATTCGATTTCTTTTTTTTTTGGATAACATTAACACGTGCTAAATTTGACAAAAAGACTTTATATTAATAACATTACGCCCGATGTTGTTGCGAATATCCAACGAAACATTGGATGAAAAATGAATAAATAGTCTTTTAGTTATTTTGAAAAGAAGAAGCCCACTTTAGACATTTCTAAAAATCTTAATATATAATTTTCACAATTTATTTATTTAGTTTTTATTACACCTAGTATATTATACAAATAGTAATCCACATCTCCAAATGTAAAAAATCTTTAAAATAATTAAAAAAAAAGCATTTTCCCATTTTGATCAAATTTTGGTCATTTTTCATTCAAGGCTAAAGTGGGTTAATGATCCGATTAAGTCAGAATTCCATATCTGAATAATTTTGTGTATATTAAATAAATAAATGAAATAAAAAAATTTAATTTTTCAAAATTTTGAATGTTGATAATTTTTAATAAAAATACACTTTTTGCAAAAATTGTACATTTTTGCCCAAAAATCCGGCACAGGTTAAAGTTTGCAAAAAAATATCTATTTCTTCCATTTGAAACCATTAGCAATAAAACCTGTTGGGCGGTATAATGAACGAAAATCGACAAATCGTTATTTTAAGGGATAACCTAATACACACGCACTTTGACCACAAAAGTTCTTAATAAAAATAACAGCGATTCGTCAACAATCAACAACACATAAAAATAACAACGACAGCAACAACAATGTTGTAACAGCAACAACAAAATAAATATAGAATATATGAATAGTTGAAACGATTTTGCTTTGGTTTGGTTGGGATATATGATGGTTGACTGAATAGGTGGTATGGCTGGAAAGTTTGTTAGTTGGTTAGATAGATGACAAACGGACATACAGACAATTCTACAAAGTGAATGACTGAAATGATTGACATTCAAAACAACTAAACGACACACAGACAGTTTGTTATTGTGTGTGTGCAATATATTCAATATTACTACTACATACATATATGTGAACATATTGCTTGTATGTGTGTGTGTTAGTGTATGTATGATTTTGTTGATTCTTTCTATTATTAGTGTTCTGGTTGTGGTTTTGATCAAAATTCAAATAAAGTGTTTTTTCCGTTTTATACCCTACACTATCAGAGCATATTTAACAGATTGTTCAGATGTTAAAAAAAAATCAGTATAAGAAAATTGTTAATAAATAAATTTTCTTTCGAAATACTAACTAATAAAAGGTCAGTCTGATTTCATTCATAATTTGTAAGAGAGTGTTAGCTGATCTGAGACATTCCCTGAAGTGAGACATTCGTTTTTTTCCGTGTTCGTTTTCTCCGACGAAAAAAGTTTATATATAGCTTGATATGATTATATATAATTATATATGTGGCCATATGTAACGATATTTATTTACATCTCATACTTATTATATCATATATCATTATATCTTATGTTACATATAAGTTGATATTTTTATCTCTTCATATATACTTGATATAGCTAATTATGAGATCATATATACTTTATATAAAGGCTGTTTTTTTAGAGGTATAGAACTTTGAAATTGAATAAAACAAAGATGCATTTTTAAAATTGACATGAAAGTCAGTTTATTGGAAAGATAATCTTCTGGCATTATAATTTAAATATGACTTCTGGCATATGACGGCCACGGCTGGAGGTCCAATTTTCGATGACTTTTTTTCATAGAGGTATAGAACTTTGAAATGTAATTAAACAAAGATGATTTTTTTAAATTGACATGAAATTTACTTTATTCGAAAGACAATCTTCTGGCATTATAATTCAAATATGACTTCTGGCATATGACCGCCACGGCTGGCTCGGACGTAGACCAATCTGGAGGTCCAATTTTCGATGACTTTTCCAACATTTATGGCCGTATATTGGCAATAACGCGGCGAATGTTGTCCTCCAAGTGGTCAATCGTTTCGGGCTTATCGGCATAGACTAGCGACTTTACATATCCCGACAGAAAATAGTCCAGCGGCGTTAAATCGCACGATCTTGGAGGCCAATTCACGTTTCCGAAACGTGAAACTATGCGGTAACCAAACGTTTGCTCCAAAAAAAACAATTGTGGCACGAGCTGTGTGACATGTCACGCCGTCTTGTTGAAACCACAGCTTCTGCACATCATTGTTGTTCAATAGATGAACGAAAAAGTCAGTAATCATGGCTCTATAGGGATCACCATTGACTGTAACGTTCTGACCAGCATCGTTTTTAAAGAAGTACGTACCAATGATTCCCATAAAGCACACCAAACAGTCAGTTTTTCTGCATGTAACGGTGTCCCAACATACAGTTGAAGATTATCATCACTCCAAATACGGCAGTTTTGTTTATTGACGTATGCATTTAACCAAAAGTGAACTTTATCACTAAACAAAATTCGCAAAATTCGTGCATAATACGTATTTCGAACAGATTCATGATTTTCAAAATAAATTTGCACAATTTGGAAGCGTTGTTCAGGCGTCAGTCTATTTATGTTGAAATGCCAAACCAAACTAAACATAAATCACTTGACAGCTGACAAAATGGCCACCAGTTTAAAAAGTGCTGCCAACTTAAAGTTCTATACCAGTATAAAAAACATCCTTTATAATAGCAACAGATTTTTGCATTTATTTTATTATGTTAACTTTTTTTATTGCGGTCAACAATTGATTTTTTGTTGTTGTGATACTTGTTGAAAAACTTGTCTTTAAGAGATCAGAATAATTGAAGCAATGAGTAAAACATTTAAAACAATTCGAAAGCTTTAAAACACTTGATCGGTTTCTAAAAAAAATAAGAATATATACTAGGGTCTCGCTTTAGCTAACATTAGCAATAACATTTTTTTTTAATTTTTTTAATTTTGTATTTAACAAATATTTTTATTTAAATTGTGCATAAAATTCATACCGTTTACATAAAAACGGTTTTTGAAAATTCCGTAATACTCTTTTTATTATTTGAAACGGCACAATATACCCATCAAAAAATAACTTAGTTCCCTACGAGCAATAAGGGGTCAATTGCCCTTAAAATACATACTGGTCACTGGTTAAAACATGACTTAAAACAGGACTAGTAACATTTAACATTGCTGTGGATTAATTGGTGGCAAATATACTTAAAAAACGGTCCCCAAAAAATTTAGAAAATACAGACCGAATTTCAATTTGTTACACACAGAGAAATAAAGTGCCAACTGAATTGAAAAGTTTATATTATGGGTAACAACTTATAAATTCAGTTAGTACAACGATATTTACATTAGATTTCTGAAAATGTTGGGTGTTACAATTAAAATTCTGTTGAATTAACCGAACTTTGTTGTGCCAACTGTCTGAAATTAGTAATAACCGAATTTGAGTCGTAGTAACCGAATTTTAATTGGCAAATAGCTAAATTTTATTTATTTATCTCAACATATAGAATAAAATTACAAAATTTTTAAAAAATCACCAAAATTTAAAAAAATCTTCAAAATTTAAAAAATTTTTTTTTAAAAAATTTTAAAAAAAATTTGCCAAAAACTGGTGGATATAATCAATTCGGTAGGTTAGGTGTCATGTCCATTAAG
The DNA here is from genome assembly GCA_021234595.1 of Delia radicum. Classification (NCBI taxonomy): domain Eukaryota; kingdom Metazoa; phylum Arthropoda; class Insecta; order Diptera; family Anthomyiidae; genus Delia; species Delia radicum. The sequence goes on from CM037851.1 coordinate 220,664,953, forward strand.
GTTTGCGCTGAACCTTGTAATAGGTGTCTTAAATGGTTAAATATGTCAGCTCAAATGACAACGGCATGTTAAAGTGACATGTTCCTTTTATATAAATAGTCCGATCCCGATCGGGTCACCTAGACGTGACTCTCTCGGGACTGTTCCCTTTGACCGTAGGGTTTGTATGCTTCCAAAATAGCGCTTTACCGCCATGCATACAATTAAGCAACTAAGGAATGCATTTTGTTGTGCTTTCCAAAATGGATTCTTTTGAAGCACTAAAGATGCTTATTATTATTTCATAAAAAAAAAATTATTAAATTAATATAATTTGTGGCATTTTTGTAAAAACAATTTTAAGTTATAATATTCAAAGAAAATTCGTTTAACTCGTTAAAGACTTGTCATAGATCCGCTAGACATTTTTCAGTCATTTATTATGTTACTACTTATTTACTATTGAATAAGAGCTTTTTATTTTATTAATTACACATCATTTCAGCGCATTTCGAGGCAAAAAAAAAAACGCTTTTCATTTCTTACGAAAGCTTCTTACATCACATGAAAGAAGGAACATACCAAGTGGGACATCGCGCTCGGTAAATAAATGATGCCGGAAGGCTTCTGGGTGTGCAATATTTTTTGCTGGCTATCCACTTGTGCGTTTACGTATAAACTTTTTTAAAATAGAGATAGTGGAAATTAACTTTTATTCCTTTTCGTTATTTTTTCTTAAATAGAACAAAATATTTTTTTTTTATTTCTGCATAAAATTCTTACCGTTTTCAAAAACAGGATTTTGAAAATTCTTTAATACTCTTTGTTTTATTTGCAATGACAAAATAAAACCAAAAAGAAACGTGTTCTACTTGATGACATTTGACAGTTTCGATATTTTCAGGCAACAACACGAAAAAACCTGATGGCTCCCTTTAGCCAACAGCCCACATAAGCAAACATTGCCTTGGTAATTACTTGTTTCGATTTCCTCCATATTTTGAAAAAGGATAATTCTGTAAAATCGATTCTGGAACATGACAAAGTCATAAAAGCCAACACAAAGAAATCCTAAAAAATATGGAATAGGGTGTAAAAAGTTTCGACAAAACCTATTACCAATTACCATACTGGTTTTTGTGTGTCCTCATAGTAGTTATTAGACGGAAACAAAGGTTCCATCATCGTCAACCACTACCGCAGCAGTAGTCCTTGTGTTACGTGAGGTCTAAATAACTTATTTACTTAGATTGTTGCAAACAAAATACGTTTTCTTTATATTTGTGGCATTTGACTTTTGTTTTGGGTGTATTTGGATTTGGTTTATTTTTTGATTATTTTTGGAAATTGTATTGTATCTCCAATGTAATTTTCTACTTGTATGTGTATTTACGGGGGGTTTTTTTTTTTGTTTTCGTGTAACACTCGTGGGAGTATAGTTTTGTATTATTTTGTGTTAAAAAGATAAAAATACTCAAAAGGCAAAAACAACTTTATTTTATAGGAAAATGATAATCGTTTAACAAATAACAGGCCTTTATACAAAATAATACAGCCACCAAATTGGATTAGTGGTTACAAAAGAATTGGGTAACTACTAAAACTTTGTGTTAGGATTACTGAAGTTCTGTTGTCACAGTCAAATAACTGTTGTCTGAAGTGATTTTCTGTTTGCACAACAGATAAATTCAATTTCCACAACCGTATAAATTCGGTTGTCATTATCGGTTTTTTGGATTATATTCATTTTTTTTTCATACAAAGTGGCTGTACAATAAAAGGATTTCCGGTACAATTTACGGCTGTATATGAAGATTATGATAAATGTTGTTTTTGTTAATTCTTATTATATTCAAGGTTACCTACACTCAAAAAAATAAGTTTGTAGAAAAGTTAGTAAAACATCTTGTAAATCAGGTATACTATTTTTCAGCAAATTTTTTGCTTAAATTATGTTTTAAACTAAAATTTTAGTTATACTTATCCAGCACTTAACTGTTTTGAACTAATGTCTTACTAATATTTTACTAATGTTTTACTAATGTTTTACTAATTTATTTTGCTAAAAAAATTGTGTTGATTAGCACATCAACCAGACTGAAAGATATACGCAGAATTAATTACATGTCGCGGCATGTCACGATGTAGTAGTGACGAGGAAAATTATACTAAAAAGTACAACTCTAGTAAGATATAATATAAAAAACTTAACCATGGAAGATTTTTGTATCTGTTTTTCATACATAAAACAAAATTGTGGATTAAAACAACTTAATCTATTAATTAAATAAAAGACAAAATAAAATATTTAAATTTAATAAAGATTAAATGTGTATTTGTAAACTAAATGTTTATATATGTATATAAATAATCTTGTGTGGTCAAATTGCAAACAAATATGCAATAGGTAGACAGACTAAAGCGAAAGACAAAGACAGACATCTTAGGTAGATTTTTCTGTTTCCTTTTTCTTATTGCAAAAAAGTGTTGGATATATTATATTTTGTTAGTTTTTCGTTTCGTTTCTATAATTCTCTGTGGCATTTGCGTTCCTTTAAAAGATAGCATCATTTAGACAATAATTGATGTAAGTAGTTCGAAGATAATTTCTTTTATGTTATATATAATTATTTGTCTTGTTTTTAGATATTACATTAATTCATATCGTCAATTTGGGAGTATGAACATTTTTATATTTTGTAACGTATTGTAAATTTTTTTTAAAAAGAATCACAAAAATATGTTTTATGATTTTCAGCAAATAAATTAACTAAAGTATAATTTTTCCACAAATTTTATTAATTTTTAGCAAGGGTTTTTTAATTTCTAATCTACTAAGTGTTAGCAAAACTTTTGCTGAATCTAATAATTTTGTTGCTGAAAATCAGCGAGCTGATTTTGCTGACATTAGCAATTTGTTTGCAAGCACGCTCCTGACTAAAATTTTGCTAACTCAGCAAAATTTTTTGCTGACTTTACTAACTTTTTTATTTGAGTGTACATAAGATTGCGCGTGTGTCTATTTTGGCTTTTGCAATTTAATAATGAGTGAATAAATATTGATGACATTAGCTTGCTCATTGGGCTGCTGCCCTGGGAGAATCAAGAAAAAAAAAATTGTTAAATTTTTTCAGAATTTTAGAAAAATATTTATGGGCCGCTATCAGACAGTGAAAATTTTGCCGATTTTCAAAAAGGTCATATATTTATAAAAAAAAGTTTATTTTAAAATTTAAAAAAAGAAAAATGTTAACCCTTATCCACACTAGGCCATACAAATTTCTAAAATATTGCATTATTTTCAAAGCTACAATTATGAATAAAATTTTTGTCTTTTGTTTTATTGAGCTAAAGATCCTTTATTTTATAATTATAATTATTTATTTCCAATATTTCGTCTTCGCTTTGGAAGACTTCTTCAGGGAAAAAAAAAAAAAAAAAAAATTCCCCTGAAGAAGTCTTCCAAAGCGAAGACGAAATATTGGAAATAAATAATTATAATTATAAAATAAAGGATCTTTAGCTCAATAAAACAAAAGACAAAAATTTATTTAAAAAGATCGAAGAAAATTAAGAAAATTATGAATAAAAAATAAAAAAGAAATTAAAAATTGAAAATATTAAAATAATTTTGGGCACTTTTCTTTAAACACATCATAGGACTTAAAAAAAAAAATAATACTGAAGGGATCCCTCAATCCACTTACCGTGTAGCACGATTTAATTTTGGCGGATTTGGAGAAAGCCAGTATTTTTGATAAAAAAAATTTAAAAAATATATTTTTAGTGAAAGAAACTAATTTAAAACTGTTAATTGTTTAATTAGATTAGCATTGCTTAGTTCGGAAATATAAAATACACCGTTAACCCATGTTAACCGGAGGTCAAAATTGTCCCACAAAATAATATTGAGGATCTCTCATAAAAATTGAAAGATTTCATAAAAACGAATTAGGGCGCTTTGGCAACTGAATTCGGTTGAGACAACCGGATTTATGAGGTTGCAGCAATCGAACCAATTCGGTTGGATGGAAATCGGTTGACATAACCGTATTTGTTATGTGAGTGTGGTTATAATTGAATTTTGGTTTTAATTAACCAACTGAAAATAAGTTCAGTTCTTAATTAAGTAAAATTTTAAAAGTAATAAATAATTAGCAGCGACCGGAAGTTCATGTAAATGCAGGTTTTTTTCCTTAAGTCTTAAAACAGGGTAAAAAAAAATATCTTTGGGAATAAAAGAATTTGCGTTAAAATGTCATCGATTTGTTAGTGCATATTTTTTGAATATTTTGCCATAAATGCATATTTTTACATATTTTGCTTTAAATGCATATTTTTACTGCATATTTTAACATATTTTTATTGCATTTGTCTTAGTTTTTTGTAGAGAAACATTACTTTAAATTTTATTTCATATTTGAGACCAAAAAAGGGCATATAGACTAAAGTGGATAGAGCGCTGTAAATTGTTCTCTTAAGTTTTATATGCCAACTGAGATTAAGAGAAATAGTTTTAATGGTTTTTTAAATGCGTATGTAAATAATTAAAATTTTGTGTTAAATGTGCAAAACGTATCCAGAGAATGTATTCAGCAATGCAAATTAACTTTAAAATTTAATTAAGTTGGCTTAAAAACATGAAAAACAATTAATTTGAAATACCTCTCTTTTCACATTTTTTGTTATTTTTCTTCGAATTACCCAAAGTCATAATTCAGTTTTTTAGAAGAAAAACGTGGATACCTTGTGGTACAAATTCAGAAAATCAGTACACAACAAAACAATTAAGATCGTTTAAAACATGCACCGATCACAACCGTCGACGTTGAGCGGTCATTTTCTATGTTAGAGAACTTTTTTGACCTTTTTTTTTCTGTTTTATGTTATTTTTAATACAATTAAAAAAAATTTAAGAGCATTTTTTTTATTTTTAATTTTTTAATGCATATTATAGGCGCTTAAAAACACTTTTGTAGTGCATGAAGTTCCTGGCCCAGATTATTAGTATAAAAAATTTAATACTTGTTGACCAAAGACCGAAAAAGTCCAGACAAAAACTTAGAACACGGATTTTGTACATGAGATGATTTCGATGATGTGCAATTTCTAGCAAGTATTAGGATTCAAAAAGAGAAAAAATTGCGGTTTTTGCGGCATGCATACCTAATTTTGTTCTTTTTTAAATTTTTTTATTTGAAAATATTCAGTTATAATCAGGGACTGGAAGTTCAATGCCTTAAGTCTGAAAGCAGGGTAAACAAAATATCTTTACGAATCAAAGAATTTACGTTAAAATGGCGTCGATTAGTTAGTGCATATTTTTGCATATTTTGCTATAAATGCATGTTATTAAATATTTTGCTTTAAATGCATATTTCTATTGCATATATTTTACTTTTTTGCTGTAAGTTGTGTTGCTTAATATATTCCCTGACTGCGTTTTACAGAATTAACACAAAATTTAAATTTTTTTTATTGAAAAATACGCATTTAATCTACACAAAAAATCGTTTCTCTTTAATCCTAATTTGCATATAAAATGTAAGACGACACTTAACAGGGTTTAATCAACTGAGACTGAATTAAATCTCATTTTTTTTTTGCTGTTATTTTTAGTAAAATTACGAAAAAATAAGTGTATATTTTTTTAATTTTAAGCGTATCGTTTAAGAGTTTTAATGCACATTATAGGCGCCTAAAACACACTTTTTTTAGTGCATGAAGTTCCTGTTTCGGGTTATAACCATCAACTATATTTTATTTAACATTTTTGACCAAATATTTAATGTTTTTGAACTGAGTAATTGTGATCAAATCAAATAATTTACAATGGCAAACTAGTGTCTTTCAGCAAAAATATATTAAAAAAAAAAAAAATGATCAAAAATATTGACTTTCCCCCAAATCCGCCAAAATTAAATCGGTTCACACGTTAAGTGGATTGAGGAATCCCTTTAGTAAAATTTTTCTTTAATACTCATTATATTTTTAAGTAAATGCGCCCAACACTATTTCAATATTGGCAATTTTGAAGTTTTTTTTAATTTGCTATTTATAATTAGAGCTATGAAAATAATGCACCATTTTAAACCTTTTTTGGGCCTAGTGTGCTTAAGGGTTAACAACCTTATGAAAACTAAATATGTGCACCCCGGTAGGCTAGTTAGTAGTGTGCTGGATTCGGTCGTGGGTTCGATTTCCACCAGAGGCACTGGTCTGTTTTCGCTATAACGCGCCGAAGGCCATAGTAGCTAGTGCTCGGTTAGGGTAATAGTATATAATTTGTAATTATATGATTATTAAGTAACAAAAAAAAAAAAAAAAAAAAAAAAACTAAGTATTTTTTTCTTATTTGTCGGGGTTAAATATAATACAAAACAAATTTAATACTAGTTTTTTGTGGATTTTTTTTTTAATAAATTTTTTTTTCACGAATTTTTGTCGCGTCAAATTTTAAAAATAAATAAGAAAAACAAGAAGCAGCCTAATACTCATACTATAGAGTGTTTTTGTATAATCATTTGTCACTTATTTGAAGTACATACGTATAAATATATTTTAGTTTTTATTGTAATTGCCCGTTGTTGCGACTTATATAAAAAAAAAAAAAATGAAACTACAGAGATATTTATTGTACGTTAATCTTACTATGTATTTTAAGAGACCTTAACATCTTTAATTTCGATTCGTTTGTATAAAGTAAGTTCAAATGTTAAATATTGATCAAGTAAATTTTACTATAGAACACCAAAAAGACCTCCCCTTGCAACACATCATTTCTATATAATTTCGGCATGAAAAAAATGAATCTGGCAAAAAAATTTCAAGTCGGACGGTAAGATTTCGAGATATTTAAATTTTTAAATTTTCATTGAACACCCTGTTTTTAAGCAGTTTTGCTTTAATATCTTTGAATTGAGTTTAAAATGTAAAAACTTTTTAAGGTTTTGAAATTTAAGGTTGTTAAGCATTTATTTCAATATAAAAGTGTTTTTTTGATGTTCAAGATTTTATAAGGACCGTTAAAATGGATTTTTTTTTTGTTTAATTTCTCTTGTTTTTTTCGCAGTTAACGGATTTCGTTTTGTAGTAATTTTACATAAACAAGTGACCTCAATATTGAATATTCACTAGTATATTTGCAAAACAAATCATAAATTTGACAAAAATATAAATATTTTTCTGCTTTTGCGATATCATCACTTTTTAAAATGTTTTTGCATCAAAAATATTTTTAAAAATTCCAACTCCTTCCACATGCGCTCTGCGACCATAAACCCAGATTTAGGGTCCCTTTTCCTGCAGAGCAAAAGCCGTATTTATACACACAGAGAAATAAAGTTCCAACCGAATTGAAAAGTGTATTTTAATAACAACAACTTATAAATTCAGTTGGTACAACTATATTTACATTCGATTTCTGAATATTTTGGGTGCTGAAACTAAAATTCAGTTGAGGTAACCGAACTCTGTTGTGATGTGAGTCGTAGTAACCAAATTTCAGTTGACAAATAGCTAAATTTTTCTCTGTGTGTATGAACTTTGAATTCACCTTTCGATTCTACGCCAAAAAATATTTAAAACAAACTTTTTTTGTCCCGCTTTTAAAGTGCACCATTTCGGAAATATAGTGGTCGGAAAAAATCTATTTTTTTTTTAAAAAGTATTTTTTTATGACACACAATCAAAAAGTATTTTCAGTTGAGAAAAATGGCGCAAAAATTTTCGCTTTATGGTGCAATGTTTTATTGATTAAAAACTTTTTAATGGGCCGCGATACATCGAAAATGTTTGTAGCATAATTCTCACTTGGTAATACATTTTTATTGTGTGTGATAAAAAAAAAAATTATTTTTAAAACTTTTTGAAAAAAGAGAGTTTTCCGTCCAAAACTGGGAAAAACTTTTTTTTTTAAATAATTTTTGGCGTAGAATCGAATGTTAAGTTCAAATTTCATATAATACATCCCTTTTTGCTCTGTACTAAAAAGGACCCTAAATCAGAGTTTTCTTTTTTTTAAATTTTAAAAAAATAATTACGCTATTTTTTACTTATCCAAAAAACGTAAAAAGTGATGATATCCCAAAATATAATTTTCGTGATGAACTCTTATAATTATACGAAAAAGGGTTTTATATTAAAAAAAAATTGAATGACAGTCTTTGTATAGCTAATAAAGTGATTAAATTTAAAAATTTTTTTTTTAATTTAGATTTATTAATTGCTAATTGTTGTCCTTTCCAAAAATGTTTAACTTGAACCTTGCATGATTTGTTTTATATTTTGTACAACCACCTTTTAATAATCAAAATTTCGATTTGTCTTGCAAATATTTCCAGAAATATTCGATGATTTTGCAACTTTAATACAAAATATATTTTGTTGAAGTGTCTAGTTTAGGTGTTATCAAAAATATGAAATCCGCTAGCTGCGGGAAAAACTAGAGGGCTTAAACTGAGAAATGAGAAATAAATATTCAATTCCTTACAGAATCCTGAAAACATCCTCAAACATTAAAACAAATTATTATACTTAAATGAACGTGGATTTTAAAACCATAAAAAGTTTTTAATATAATAAGCTCGATTTCACGGTACTGAGACAAAAGTGCTAAAAAAATATGATGTTCAATAAGAAAAATAAAATAATATATCTCGAAAACTCGATTTAATATTTTTACAATATTTGTGAGCAACGTGCTTAAATTGTACCAAACTGATGTAATTTAACAGGACGTCCATCCAAAAATTAAAATTTGTGGAATAGTGTTATTATTTATTATTGTTTATTTTGACATTTATTATTATTATTATTGTTATTGATATTTTGACATTTTGTTGTAATGAAACAAAATTCTTAAACTAAATTATGCCTGGATTAGTAGAATTTTAATTTTTGGACCTCTTCTTCTTACAATACAACTTTTTCTCATAATTTTGGCAGGCTTTACATAAATTTAGTGAACATTTTCAAATCGCACAGTTAATTTTCCAGATATTGTGAAAATGTGTATTACATTTTAGTGGTGGCAAAGGTTATTTTTTTTTTTATAAAACTTACATTAAGTTCAACGTAATCAGAGTATAAATTGGAAAATATTACAAAAAGTCAATATTTGTATTTTGTTTTTGGATTCAGGAAAACCTTTTCTAACACTAGATCTTTATAGAAGTTGTACACAAAAAATTAAATTTTCCATAATTTTAGGAACAAAATGTATGGGGCTAAAGTTTGAGTTTTTTAATATTTATCTTAATGCAAGTATTAAGCTAAACTACAATTCAATTTGTGAAATATTTAAAATCTTTTAAATAATTTTAATTAATTGTGCAATGAAAATGAAAATTATTCAAGTTCGAGACCATACTCTATATTTCTTTATTAGGATATTGTCCTAACAAATAATCAATAGAGTTTTTGTTTTCAAATTTATTAATTGACCACTTTCAGGAATGTGTTGTTAGATCTATTTCGGGAATTTATTAGTTTAACATCATCAGAACACGTTTTGAAAGAAATAACAATCCCATACAAAACGTCAAACATTCATATAACCTAGTTTTCCCACTAAATGAGAACTAATATAAGAGTTCGAAGTTAAAGATTATCACCATTGATCAACAATAAATTGAAAACTTGTTCGTTATGTGCAAGCTCTACCTTTGGCAGATATACAATACATGCTTTTTGTTTTTATTCTCCTTTTTATTTTTACACTTGTTTTGTTTTATTTAAAAACAAGATGTAAAGGGGAAGTACACTAAGACCGTACTTTGTCTTTTTTACAAGTTTGAAATAGTTTTTACTAAAAATAAAAATTATGTTTTTTCGACCTTTAATTGTGCAATGAAAATGAAAATTATTCAAGTTCGAGGCCATACTCTATATTTCTTTATTAGGATATTTATTAGACACTAGCATGAATGGAATGCATTTTCTGACCCACTACGGTCTTCATCAGCATTAGGATATTGTCCTAACAAATAATCTATAGAGTTTTTTGTTTTCAAATTTATTAATTAACCACTTTCAGGAATATGTTGATAGATCTATTTCGGGAATTTTCTAGGTTCCCATCATCAGAAAACGTTTTGAAAGAAGTGACAATCAAATGCAATCATCAAACATTCATATAAAGTAGTTATCCCACTAAATAAGAACTAATATATGAACTCGAAGTTAAAGATTATCACCATTATTAGTTCTCATTTAGTGAGAAAACTAGTGTATATGAATGTTTGATGTTTTGCATGTGATTGCCACTTCTTTCAAAACGTGTTCTGTTGATGGGAACCTAGAAAATTCCCGAAATAGATCTATCAACACATTCCTGAAAGTGGTCCATTAATAAATTTGAAAACAAAAACTCTATAGATTATTTGGTTGGACAATATCCTAATAAAGAAATATAGAGTATGGCTTCGAACTTGAATAATTTTCATTTATATTTTTAATCCTTTTAATGGATTTGGATATTTTGACGGTTTTTTTGTATTTGGGGACAATGTGGACAAATTTTGATATTTAAAACATATTTGGAGCAGTTTTATTTTTGCTATTCTTTTTTACTAATATTTAGAAAAAATCTTTTAACAGGGTCGGATAATCGATTGAATGGAACTTTTTTGACTTCGAATTTAGTAGGCTAATGTGCTTTTTCTGTTAACATTTATATGTTAGCATACATAATATTAATACTTGTACAAACTAAAAAATTTTAAACTTACTATTTTATATTTATTTCAGATAAACACATGGAAATTAGGTAAGTTACCGCAATTTTAATTATTTTAATTAATTATTAACTTTCTTATTGCTAATAAAAAAACATAACAAAAAAAGTGCCCCCCGGTAGGCTAGTTGGTAGCGTGCTGGCTTATCAGTGCGGGGGTCGTGGGTTCGATTCCCACCAGAGGCACTGGTCTGTTTTCGCTACAACGCGCCGAAGGCCATAGTAGCTAGTGGTCGGTTATGGTAATAGTATATAATTTGTAATTATATGATTATTAATTAATAAAAAAAAAATGAAAGTAATATTTTCATAAACCAATACTAAAAATATCACAGTTTTGAGCTTTTACTCTCTCATTCTTTTACTACCAACACACAGTGGTTCCAAACACAAAAAACATGGTAATAAGTATGGATCTTCTAAACTACTGGTCCAATCGGGAAAAAAGTGTTCACAAAAATTGAAAAGCGTTAGCTGCTTTTATGTAAAATATTTTTGCAGACACCCTGTTTTAACACAGGGTGTGCTACATGGTGTCAAATATAACTATCTCGGGTATATAAAAGTTTTAAAGGGTTATACGTTTTGCAAAAGTGAACCGATTTGACCGATTTTAGACTTTTTGTATTCTAGGTTACGATACAAAGCAAAAACATGCGAATACAAACAAATGAGCAAATATTACATTATATAACGTACTTTGTACCTATATTTATATTTCATAAGGTTTTTTTCAAATAAAAACCGCTACCCTTTCAGAGAAATAAAATACAATAAAGTATAAGCTCCGTATACCTGAACAAAAAAAATGTTTAAATACTACAATTTGACCTGAGATATCTGATTTACGTGCATTAGTTTGAATTGATGGAATACACTATATAAACGTTCTATGCATCGTTGAATTAATAAATAAGTCTTCTTTAACAATATGTAAAAAAATATAATGAATTGTTTAAAATTTTTAACATTACCATAAAAACACCCCCAAATATATACAATTCATTTTAGTTAGAAATAGTTACATTGCACTTTGAGATCTTATGTACAAATAACTATAAACAATGTTGAAACGATTTTTGGAACTCAGGACAATTATTTACCTTTTATTAAAAAAAAAATTAAATTTTGCTGAAACTGATAATATAAGTACGCTTTTTTTAAAAATAAAAAAAAGCTATTGAAAAAAGGTTTTTTTCTACAAAATTTGTTCCCTAGTCTACGTTTTTGAGCGGGTGGCAGCAAATCATGAAGCAAATCCATTAGAATATGTCTCTTCATAAAGGGTCCGCCGAATAACTTCTTTGTTTTTGAACTCCTGAACCAATTGGACTTTGTATGGCGTCATACCAAGGTCTTTATGCAAAATTCGTCTCAATGATGTCACCGAAATGTTCAATTGTTGAGAACGACGGTAAATTGATGTTGATGGCGCTTCACGCACACTTTCTGTCACAGCAGCAATATTCTCGGGTGTACGCGCTGTTTTTGGCTTTTCACGCTTTGGTTTATCGATGAGGATGCCAGTTTCTTTCACTTTTTTCACAAGATAACGAACATACGGACCATATTCGTTCAGCGGAAGGATAAAACTAATTATCTGTCAAATCAGACATGAGCTAAGTGTAACCATTCACGAAATAAGCACTAGTTGAAAAAAAAAACCTTAGATGGCGGACCCTTTAGTATTAAATTCTAAAAATGTATCCAAGTGGCGTGACTTTTTTTTATCACGTTCCTAAACTTAACATTTCGTTCAAAAATTCAGCATTTTTGACCAATGCCGGGTGCATATCCGAAAATGTTTTAAATTGCACTTTTGAAGAGTACGTTAAAAAGTTTGATATAATTTTTATTAAAACTAAAAATTATGTTTTTTCGACATTTAATTGTGCAATAAAAATGAAAATTATTCAAGTTCAAGGCCATACTCTATATTTGTTTATTAAGATATTGTCCTAACAAATAATCCATAGAGTTTTTGTTTTCAAATTTATTAATTGACCACTTTCAGGAATGTGTTGAAAGATCTATTTCTGGAATTTTCTAGGTTTCCATCATCACAAAACGTTTTGAAAGAAGTGACAATCCCATGCAAAACATCAAACATTCATAAAAACTAGTTTTCTCACAAAATGAGAACTAATATATGAGCTCGAACTTAAAGATTATCACCATTGATCAAAAATAACCTTTGGTAGATATACAATACACGCTTTTTGTTTTTTTTCTCCTTTTTGTTTCACACTTGTTGTGTTTTGTTTAAAAACAAGACGTAAAGTGGGAGTAAACAAGGCCGCACTTTGTTAAAAAATATTCTAAAAACTACCAACAAAATACATATAAAGTTGAATGACGCAACCAATTATGTGACCTAACGAATGCCATTTCAGGACACATTTTAAATTTTTGACTTTAAAAAATGATCACTACGAAACGGCTTGAGATAATTTAAAAACGATTTCAATTACAGTTTAAGAAAAGTCATGAAATTCACACAAAAAATTTTATCTTATTGGTACAAACAAAAAGAAGCCAAATAGAAAAATTAAGTTTTTGAAATTCAAAGTCAAATATTTTTTAAACTATGTATAAGAGCTGAAGTCTAAAATCTCATTTGAAAAATCGGTCCACATTTGAAAAAGTTATACCCCTTTAAAACTTGTAAAGGGTCCGCCAAATAACTTTTTTTTTTGAAAATGCTATAAAAAAAACTACTGAATATTTTCTCAAATTTCTTTTTTTATTTGAAAGTACAATCCTTCCGGTTAATAATGGAAACTAATTTCATTCAACTGGCTGCCTCGGCTGGCCATGCAGTAGCCTATACGATCGGTCCAATTTTTAAGCACATTATCGATTGTGTGCAGCTGTATTTCACCAATGGCTTCACGAATATTGTCCTTTAAAGCGTCAATTGTCTCTGGCTTGTTGGCGTGACACTTATCTTTGACGGCACCCCACAAATAATAGTCCAACGGTGTCAAATCGCAGCTCCGAGGTGGCCAAACGACATCAGCTCTGCGGCTGATATGCGATCTTCAAAAACAGGGCGCAAATCATCGAGTGTAGCTTCGGATGTGTGGCACGTAGCGCCGTCCTGTTGAAACCAAATGTTGCCAATATCCTCCTCTTCAATTTTTGTGACCAAAAACATCCTCCTCTTCAATTTTTGTGACACAACCATATTCGTTCAGCGGAAGGATAAAAGTAATTATCTGTCAAATCAGACATGAGCTAAGTGTTACCATTCACGAAATAAGCACTAGTTGAAAAAAAACGTTAGATGGCGGACCCTTTATATACCCGAGATGGTCAACTATGACACCCTGTAGCACACCATGTGTTTCTTAAAGGCTAGCTCCCGATTTTCGATTTTTGTGAATACTTTTTCCCGATTGGACCAGCAGTTCAAAAGATCCATACTTATTACCACTTTTCTTGTGTTTGGAACCACTGTTCAAAGTTTAGTTTGTGAATTTATGTATTTTCATATTTACTTCAAATTTTTGTTAAGGGTCATTAAATTAGACAGTAAGAAAAACTATAGAGTTAAAGAAAAATACCTTTATATATACGTATAACGTTCACGTATACGTTATATTTCATACATTAATATCACTCATACGTAACCATATTTATTTCTATATAAAATACAAGAGTAGTTCTAAAAATTAAAATATAAAAAATTAACACTAAAAATATTTTTTTTTTAATTGATTTAAAAAAAAATCAACGAATAACTGGCACAAAGCTACATTGCATTTCTTCTGCATTGAATATTTATTCGAAGTTAAGGCAGTTTGAATTTTTTTAAGTTTGAATTTGGAAAAAAATATTTTTTGTACGCAGAGAGAGTTTTCGAGCTTGACGAGTATTAATGAATTTTTTCACTAATCTAGTGAAGTTTTCTTCATAAAGTAAACAAAAATTTCTTAAACTTAACTAGTAAGCTTCATAACTTTAAAGAAAACACACTCAGCGAACTTCTGCCGTAAATATTTGTAGTTGTAATACAGTATCTTTATTTTTAAAGATAGAAATAAGAAAGCAGAGGAAATTTAATTTTTGACTACATTTGTAGTTCATTATAAAAAACAAAGAACATCAAATTACTCTATGATTTTACATTCATTTTATACAGTAGTTTTTTTTTATTAAACAAAATAAAATTATTCTTCTTTTTAACTCCAAACTTTCCAAAAAAAAATTTTTTTTGTTTATTTTTTACTACATATGTCGTTCATTTTTACTACAACTGTGGTTAATTTTTTGAACAGTAAAAAACAAATGACAATGTTAGTTGAATTTACTGAAATGTAAATCGTTCTTTTTTCAAATGAAATTTCATTTGTTTTTAACTACATTTGCAGTGGTGTTTACCTGCATAGTAGTCTAAGTGTATTTTTAATGATACTTTTTTATTAGGCGAATGACATTTTTAATAAATCAAATGAAAATTTTAATAAAATTTTATAAAAAACTGCATTAATTTAATGAAAAGTTTCAATGGACAAGTTCCAGTGATACTTTGTATATCTTGCAAAAATTCATTGTTATAATGCACTCTAATATGGCATTGTATAGAAAAGTTTCAATTACTACAGTTTATATACCTTGTGACGTGTTAGGTGGTGTATCTATACATTTATGTTTAGATAAATTAAATAATATATAAGAACTTAACAATAATCTACTAGTCGCCAGTGAGGCACGATTATGTCACATTACCTGTTTTTATAAAATTGCATAATTGCCAAACAAATTTATTTTTTAATAAATGTCCAAATGCCGACCACTTTGGTCGGACTCAACAATTTTATAATTTTGCAGACTCCACCCTATGGGACATTTAAACGAAGTGAAACTGATTACTTTATATGGAACGGTCCTGTCACTTTAAAAAGTGCAGTCATGGAAGCGGCCAACTGACCTCATGTAACACGTCACAGACCTAACCTGGGTCATGTCCCAGACGTTGTTTTAGAATAGTTTTGTGACATGTACTTGTGAGTTAATAAATTTATTAAAATAATTTCCTTATTGATTTTCATTTCAAACAAAATGCCATGGGCTAGAAAATATTTTACTTAAGTATAAAAACAAAAACTAAATTTAAGCCCTTTTAGAAATCGAGAAAATTACGGGGAAATTGTAGGAAAATTAAGCGACCGCAGAGAGTTATCCTCAATTTTGAAAAAAATAGAGGGCGAAGAAACTCGAATAGCTGAAATCAAAGTTTCAAAGTCTACATTTAGTAGAGTTTTCAAAATATCTGGAAGCAGAAAACTATAAGGTTTTATTACCTAAGTTATTAATTCGTCAAGTTAATTTAAAAGCTAATTTTAAACCTAAAATCTTGTATCAACTTTCCGCCAGTCGCACATGCAATTATGATATGTGATAATTTCTACAGTCAAAAAGTCGTTTCTGTTTGAATCATTTCAGTATTAGGTCCGCTGTGTAACAGTCAAGGGATAGGTTCTTTCACAGATAATTATTTTGCACCAGTTCAGAGGTACTTCTCTTTTTCTGCTGTTACGGTCCTATCTACTTTGGTCCGCTTCATTGTTACATTAGTATCATGATATATCGGAAAGACACACTTAGAATACTATGTGGGTAAAGACCACTGCAAATGTAGTTAAAAACAAATGACATTTCACTTAAAGAAAGGACGACTTACATTTCATTAAATTCAACTAAAAATGTCATTTGTTTTTTTAATGTTCAAAAAATTAATAACAATTGTAGTAAAAATGAACCACATATGTTAGTAAAAAATTTAGTTATTTTATTTTGTTAAATAACAAAAAACGGCTGTAAAAAATGAATGTAAAATCATAAAGCAGTCATTTGAAGTGTTTTGTTTTTTATTCTACAAATGACTGACATTTACATTAAAAATAAAGAAACTGTATTACAACCTAAACAACTACATATTTTTAAAGCAGAAGTTTCCTGACTGCACTTTTACGTAAATGCAATTCGTCTTTGGACCGAACTTCCTCCCAATATTCAAAATATTAGCAATGCAAACCAACTTAAATCTGCAATAATTAACCGTTTATGATAACAAAATGTCACTTTATTATTTAACATTTTAATTGCCATTAGTATTAAATAATTAATTTAATGATTTTAAAAATTGTAAAATTTAGTATCAAGCATAATAATATTTTAGCGCGTTGTACTGTTACACAGATGGTCCCTGGTTCGATTCCCGGTGACGACAACATCAATTAAGAAAAATAATATGTATGAATTTTCTATCACTTATATGTATCGCTGCGCCCACCTTCGGTGTTCCCATAGCACTTAACCCCACCGAAGTAAAATAATGAATCAGGGCTATGAAACAAAAAGCTTCAATAAATTCACCAACTCTACATCAGGTGGCGAGCAACAACTGTTCTAAGACTTATCTACTCGCGCAATTGTAGTGTTGCCATGTTTGAAGCCCTTCATCTTTCACCACCTTTCATCTCTCCACTATCCCCTTTCCAAAGAAAGTAACACATTAATTAACAGGAAGAATTTCCTGAGTGTTGCTTCTCATTTGAAAAAAAAAAAAAAAAAATGCTGTTGTAACTATACCTTCCCATTACTTTAATATAAGACTAGCTCTTGTTGTATTGTATTGTTTCAATAAATTAACAAATAAAGAAATAAATAAAGCAGCCAAAGTTTTTCCACCATTTAAATAATCACGTGGTTGGATATTTTGCTGAAAATGCCACTCTTTGATATTTCGAAGTCTTCGTTTATACCAGTTTTGCTACGTGTCTGCTTTTCACCTATCACATATTTGTCATTTCGGATCAATCGACCCTTCATTTTTCGTATGGTACTTAAAACAGTTATGAAAATTTATTTTTAATAATTAATAGTGCCCAGTGTAGAAATGGTAATGGCATAGCATAATTTTTTGGAAAACCCTTAAGACACCAGCTTACTCTCTGCATCAATTTAATAAATATAATAATGTCTTACACACAGAGAAAAATTTAGCTAAACGAAAATTCGGTTAATATGACTCAAATTCGGTTATTATGAATTTTAGTTGGTTGCTACAACTCAATATTAGTTTTCACAACAAAGTTCGGTTAATTCAACCGAATTTTAGTTGGAACACCCAAAGTATTGAGAAATCTAATAAAAATGTCTGTGTACTAACTGAATTTATATGTTGTTACCATCAAAAAACACTTTTCAATTTGGTTGGCACTTTATTTCTCTGTGTGTACTAATAACGAATTAGTCTTTTTTTCACTAATTAAAAAAAAAAAATGCTTTACCAATAATAACTAATTTTTATCATTATTTTAAATAAAAAGTAATGGTCTGAAAATTTTTTGAAAATCTATTTTTAGACTCATTGTGCTTTCAATTCTAATATGTACATATACATATCGCTTATTTACTTCAAAAACGTCATAACTCAAAAAATTTGATTTTGTAGAAAACGAGTTTAAAGTTTTCAATTTACTCCCACCTTGAAGAAAAAATAACTACAAAATTTCTCTCAAGAGGTGAGTATACAAGATATCAATACGAATTTTTTACACAATATGATACGTGATATAACGAATAATTCTGCGTCATTAACTCAAAAATCATGTTTTTTGAGTTGTGACATTCTTGATGTAAATGAGCGATATGTTGAAAATCTTGGTTTAGATTTTTTGTAAGCTAGCCCTGGGATAAGTCCTGCTCCAATCAGTCACGGGTTAGGTTATTTGTGACAATTGTAGTTATTCCAGGTAGCTTTTCAATAGACAATGTTGAGCTTATGATTCTCAACACGTAAACTTTATTTCCAACAGAGAATGCCAAACTTTCTGTTGTGTCTTCAATTTTATTTTAAACATTCTCATTTTAATTCTTAAGCTTACTTCGAAACCTTTAAATTAAACAAATCTAGGAACTACATATTATGTTTCGAAATACAAAACCCCATCTGTTATAAAATGCGTATGCCCTCCTCTTTTAATTATTTCAATTTGCATACTTCATTTTATAAGTGCAAACAACAACAACAGCAAAAAAAACCTGAAACAATGCTAAAATTCTTAATTGAATTTCTAATTAATATTTGTTTGTTTTTTTGCTTTGCATGTCGTTATCTTTAAAACAATTAAACAACTGACAAAAAACAAAAAAAGTACACACATACACAGAGAAAAATGTTGTTTAAGAGTATCACATTATGACTTGAAATAGTAGTATGGTTCTCGTAATTATCCTTCTTTATCATAATATTGGCCGCGGAGATTATATCATGATCAGTAGGATGTCCCTAAAAAAGCAATTTGTTGATTTTCATTCATTACACCCCTCAGGTTTATTGTAAATGGTTCCAAAACGTTAACCTATTTTTATTAAAAATTTTCAAAATTCAAAATTTAGAAAAATTTTATTTTTCCTTTTTCCTTTTCGCTTTTTCCTTTCATAGTTATACTCAAAATTATTCAAATATGGAATTCCGATTTAGGCGGATGTCATAAACAAACTGAAATAAAAAATGACACACAAATTTTATAAAAATTCAAAGATTTTGTACATGTTTTAAAATGTCTAATTTGGATATGTCGATTGCTATTTTCAAAATATAATAGTTGTTATTAAAGAAAAAAAAAAAAAAAATAATAATAATAATAATCCTATCAAATAATCTATAGAGTTTCTCAAATTATTAATTGACCCTTTCAGGAATGTGGTGATAGATCTATTTCGGGAATTTTCTAGGTTCCCATCATCAGAACACGTTTTGAAAAAAGTGACAATCCCATGCAAACACCAAGCATGCATATTAACTAGTTTTTTTCACTAAATGAGAACTAATATATGAGCTCGAAGTTAAATATTATCACCATTGATCAACAATAATAAATCTACCAAAGGTAGAGCTTACCTTTGGTAGATCTACAATACACGCGTTCTACAAGAAACGTGTTCTGATGATGGGAACACAGAAAATTCCCGAAATAGATCTATCTACACGTTCCTGAAAGTGGTCAATTAATAAATTTGAAAACAAAAACTCTATAGATTATTTGTTAGGACAATATCCTTATAAAGAAATATAGAGTATGGCCTCTTTTGAATATGTTTGCAGGTAATTATATATATGTTTACAATGATCTAAATTTTCAAACCTACACAAAGAAATATTTAAAATTTTACAATTTTTAGATATTATGTTTGGGACATGCAAACCTACAAATCACCATTACAATTAACACTACTACGTTGTTTGTCTATTTTTAATGTCTTTTTGTTTAATATTATTTAATTTGCCACTAAGAGAACACAGCCGCTCATAAAAAACAGACTGATCATGTTATAATTGGAGCAACTATAATATGGCTGTAGTTAAAGATAATAAATACTATATTATAAATATGGACAAGACAATAATATGATAACTGAAAGAAAGAGAGATTTTTACTAGAACATGACGAAATCAACCATACTGTTGGTGAAATATGATTGATGCAATAATAATTTTATTGAAACAACCATTTATGGCTGTAGAAAACATAGTTTTGTGGCCGCAAATCGTATTGCAACCATATTTTATCTTTGCGAGTATGGACGATATGTACGACTACTTTTATAAAATTTTTGATTTTTTTTTTCAAATTTTAAAATGTGATATTTCCACAACCGTAAGAGCTTCCTAAATATATATACTATGTCATATTAATATGACACTTACACTCAAAAAAAAAGTCAGTAAAGTCAGCCAAATTTTAGCTGGGAGGATCCTGGCAGAAAAATTGCTAAATTCAGCAAAATTGTATTTCATGTGAGTACCCACACTTAAATGTTACTAGGCGTACCAGTTCTTAGGACCTGGCGGGGCCAAGGGTCCCGGGGCCCTTAACCCTCCTTTTTAGTTGCACAGGAGGTCCTATTTTTTTAATTGGTTCCCAAAAAGTATACTTTGGAAATTTTTTTTTTCATTTTTTTAAATATTTTTTTTTGTATAAAAATAAAATTCAAATAAAACAATCCTTTCAATTTTTTAATTTCTTTATACACGTGAAGCACAATTCAAAGTAGAATCTCTAATAATTTTTGAGATATCTTAAAAAATGTGTAGTATGGATAGGTGTCTGGAAAAAGTATTCGTTTTACATTTTTAGCAGTCAGTTAAATTCTTAGAAAATCTGCGTTCTCAGCCAAACATACTCTAAAAATCTAAAAATAGAAAATATGTGTTTGTTAGTGTTAGTCACTTCTGAGTAATATACAATAACAGGAAAGCTATGAAAGAAAACTACGATTTAGCTGCATTACATTCAATTCCATTATTGGGTCACCCAAGTAGGGTGTGATCGCTAAACGGTCATGACTTGGTATTGTTACGTTTGTAGTGTAAGAAGAAGAGCAGGTATGATTCTTACAGCCGCAGTTTTTTGAAAAATTTATCATATAGAGACAATGGCGGTATGAAACAAGACCCCAAACCGAAAATGAAGTAAGGCCCCAAAAATTTCGATAAAAAAAAAATTGGGGTGTTATTTCATTTTTTGGGACTTTATTTAATTTTTTTTTTTGGACTTTATTTCATAATGAAATAAGGCCCCAATATGAGAAATGAAATAAGTCCCCAAATAATATTTTTGGGGTGTTATTTCATTTCCTTAAAAAGCACAATTTTTAAGTAATATAAGCAAATAACCGTTATAATTACTGCATGAATTATCAAGTTATTAATGTAAATAGTTATTTGCTATTAGTACCGTGTAGTAATTTTGAAGTTTCTTTTATGTCGCACGAAGAAAAAACTTTATTTCGCGAAGCCGCCTGCCGCGTTCGACGGAGGAAAAAAACCCCTAAGACCGGCCGAATGCCACCACCCAGAAGAACTTGTTTTTCAAATCAGATTTCGAATCCGTTGAAATCTTATATTTTTAAGACATCAAGTAATTTGTAAAAACAAGTTTTTCTGTGTGGCGGCCTTCGGCCGCTCTTAGGGGTTTTTTCCTCCGTAGAACGCGGCAGGCGGCTTCGCGAAATAAAGTTTTTTCTGCGTGCGATTATACGATTTATAAATTTAGTTTTATTTTGTGATATGCTACTAAAAAATATTAAAAAAAACTGTATTGATATACTAAATATTATTAATCTTTTTATTTTAAAAAGGCTGAAAAAAAATCGCGCAATTTTTTTTCCAGCCTTTTTACTATGTATTAATTAGGAATAAAGAAATATTTCAAAGTAATATATAATTTAGTTTTTTTTTTTTTTTTTTTATTGGGGCCTTATTTCATTTTCAAAATGGGGCTTTACTGCATTACGAAATAAAGCCCCAAAAATTGGGGCGTTACTTCATTTTGTTTTGGGGTGTCGTTTCATTTGGTTGGGGGTTTATTTCATTTTTTTTTTGGGGTATTGTTTCATAATGAAATAAAGCCCCAAAAAATGGGGCGTTGTTTCATTTTTGGTTTGGGGCCTTATTTCATTGGGGTGTTGTTTCATACCGCCATTAATATTGTTTATAATTTTTAGAGAAAAACGTTTATTCTTGTTCATAACCTCAACTTTTCTAAATACTCACCTAATTTTATCAAAATAGGAGACTATCGAAAAACTAGTCCTTGAAATAAAATGGAAATGCTCAATTATAACAATTTTTTTTTTAATTCTACGAAACATGCATTAATTCAATGAACATTTTATTTAAATACAATAAAAATAATTTTCTCTGTGTATTGGTATTTTACAACAAATTATTTAATATAATCAGTGCGTGGGAGAATTAGTTGTACGTTAGTAGCTGCTGTAGATTTGTTGCTACTATTTGTTGTATTTTTGTTTGTTTGCTGATTACAACAATATTTTAATAACAATTTAATGATTTAGCTCATTAAAAATGCAAAATGCTTCATTAAGAAATAATCTATTATACGGTGAACAAAGAAATAAATTTTAAAGCAGAATTCTAATAGATGATGATAATGATGACGACTATAAAATAACTAATACAAATACAACTGCTGCTGCTTACTATTACTATTACAATGACAACAACAACTAGGACTAATATTAACAACAACAATAACAACAACTACAACAATAAATGATGTTTTCAAAATGAAAAATCTGTAAAATTGATAACATAAATTGTAATTTAAATATGTAAGTAGTACGTATGTATATGTGTGTGTTAGTATTAGTGCATAGTGTGAGGATTTGTGTTTTGCGTGCGCTTTAAGTTGTACTATCTGTGTTGAATTAAATGAATATTTGTCCTAAAGGCAAACAAGTGTCCTTTTTGTGAAATGTCACAAAAACAAAAACAACAACAGCAACAACAACAAAGTACCAACTTTAACGACATCTATAACAACAGTAGCAACAGCTACAACAACAAAAGCAGCTATAACATCACAATGCACAGTGGGTTAATTGAAGGAAAATATGAGTTTTGGCAAGGTGAATATGGGCA
The DNA here is from genome assembly GCA_021234595.1 of Delia radicum. Classification (NCBI taxonomy): domain Eukaryota; kingdom Metazoa; phylum Arthropoda; class Insecta; order Diptera; family Anthomyiidae; genus Delia; species Delia radicum. Next base: position 220,688,127 of record CM037851.1, read on the forward strand.
TTTCTAAAGTCAGATAAGAAAACAATCGAGCTGAATGGTTCTAAAATATAACTAAACTTTAAAACTTCGGTTTCTGATGAGAACTTTAGCCAGATGGAAATACTAGTATTAACCTAGCTAATATGTTTGATTTGCTTTATTTTTTGGTAAATATACAGAGGTTAAAAGCTCGTTTTAAATTAAAAATAACTTTTTTGGATTTTCTTTTACAATCCATAGTGTGAAACGTGACATTACATATTGTGATGTGACATAAATTTAAAGTGTTAGCAATTATAAAAAAAAAATTATTTTTACTATTTATAAAACTAAAAAAGACCCAGATAAAAATCGACATATATAGATCCATACAGGTTTAGCGTATTTTGGTGCATATGCATAAACATGCATATCCATATATGGTTGCATAAATTTCATTACCTCAATACATGTGCATTAACGAAATTCGAGGTGTTCCTTAAAAATAGTTTTATCACATCCGAGTTTTAAAACAAATGGTTCTAAATGGAAGAAATACATTTTTTTTTGGAAAACGTTAAACCATGCCGAATTATAAAAAAAAAATCCCAAAATTCTCAATTTCGAAAAAAATTTGTTTTTTTTATTTCATTTGTTCATTTATTCATTTAATACACTAAGCATATTATGTAGGTAAAGACAACAGGAATTGTAGTCAAAAACAAATTAAATTTCACTTGAAGAAAGGACGACTAACATTTCATTAAATTCAACTAACATTTGTCATTTGTTTTTACTGTTCAAAAAATTACTAACAATTGTAGTAAAAATGAACCACATATGTTAGTAAAAAAATAAACAAACATTGATTTTTTTAAATAACAAAAAACGATTGTAAAAATTGATTGTAAAATCATGAACTACAAGGTTAGTAAAAAATTAATTTTGTTCTACAAATGACTGACATTTACATTAAAAATAAAGAAACTGTATTACAACCCAAACAACTACTAATTTCTCTTAGTATATACTCCAAATTATTCAGACATGGCATTCTGACTTCAGCGGAAATGACCCACGAGTTTGATAAAAATGGAAAAACGTCTTTTTCTTAACTAAAGATTTTTTTAAATTCCTAATTTGGAGCTGTCGATTGCTGTATTTATAACATAATAGTTGTTATTAAAGAAAAAAAAAAGATAAATTGGAAAAATCATAATTCGTGTTTGTGTTTGGAGCGACTCCTTTCGAGGCGATTTTCTGAAAACAGCTTATTTAGTCAAAAATTTAACAAAGCTTGGATATTTTTTAACTAAGTTTTGCATAATCTTTGGAAAAATTTCACTTAAATTTGTTTAGATAATAATTATCTTTACTTTTATCTAAAAAAATCCTTCACCCTTAGTTTCCTGGGGACAAAAAAAAGCCCATGAATCTGAATTTTTAATATGACTACAAAATTGTAAAGCCTTTATATTGATATAAAAAAATCTCCACTTGATAAAAATAATTATTTTATGTAACCTGATCCATAGAGGGTTAATTTTGACACTTTTAGACAAAAAAAGTTAAAGTTTATTAGGCTGATATTATCTTTACTTTTATTTAACAACTATTTAACCCTTAGTGGGAGGGGGAACTAAACCACACAGAGAGAATTCTTTGGACGAGTTTTAATGACATTTTTTCACTTAACTAATGAAGTATTCTTCACAATGTGAATAAACAATTCCTTAATAAAACTTTTTTTAAAGAAACTTTTTCATTGGACTTATGAACTTTTTAATAAATAATATGAATTTTTTCATTAAGTTTTATGAAAAACTGCATTTATTTAATGGAAAGTTCCAATTTACAAGTTCTAGTGACAATTCATTTATCTAATTCAAAAATTCATTGATATCATGCAGAAATTTCTCTCAGTGCATGACTCTTAATTTAAATCAATACTACAAGAAAATAATATAAAACCTTTAAATGAATGAAAAAAATTTCCACTTGATAAAAATTATTATTTTGTGTAACTTGATCCATATAGGGCTCATGTTTTCACTTTTCACCATAAAAGACCCACTAGGAAATAACAGAATAACATCTTTGAGATTTTTAGTTAATTCGGATATTTGATAAAGGCTAAATAATTAACGAACAAGCACAATTCTTTATAGTCCCAATATTATTTTTAAGGGTTATTTTTGGTCCCATTTTTTTCCCCCTTAAACATAAGACTGGGAGGGAGTGTAAAGTATTGTGCTTGTTTGTTAGTTAAGTACCCTTTAATAAAACTTGAAAAAATATTATTACACGACACAAAGTAATAATTTTAATCAAGTGGATTGTTTTTTTTTTTGATCCATTTAAAGGCTTTATATTCGTTTCTTGTAGTCATAATTTAAATTAAGTTTAATGGGTCTTTTTTGTCCCCCTTGTCACAAAGGATTAAAGATTTTTTGCATAAAAGTAAAGATAATAATGTCTAATAAAATTTAAGTGATATTGTCCGAAAATTATAAAAGATGCTATTTTGTAAATTTCATAGTTGATATTTTTTGGATGACAGTGTAAAAATTAACCCTACCCAGCAAAAAATAGTGCTTACCCAGAAGCGCTTCCGGAAGGCATTAACGAAGCGCTTCCAAAGCAAATAAAGAATGCATGATTTTTGTTAGCGATGTCCCAATTGGTATGTCTCTTTTAAAGCACTTCTTTCATGTGCTTTTAGAAGCAATAAATTCATGCCTTCATAGGCACTAAGAAGCGGTTTTTTGTATGTTGACAACATTAGTGCTCCATGGTATGCATACTTTATTGCTTCATTGTAACCATTATTTACTGCTTCAAAGATAGCATTCTGGGAAGCACGACAGAATGCCTTCCCTAATTGCTTTATAGTATGCAAGGCGTTGAAGCGCTATTTTGGAAGCACACAAATGTAGTTACTGCTTACCAAATCCAGCTTTTTTTTGCTGGGTAGTTAAATAAAATAATTATTTTTTATCAAGGGGAGACTTTTTTTATTATCAATTTATAGGCTTTACAGTTTTGTAGTCATAATTAAAATTCAGTTTAATGGGCCACATAGGGTTAAATATTTGTTTTGATAAACAGTAAAGATAATTATTATCTAATAAAATTTTAGTAACTTTGCAAACTTTGATAAAAACATTAAAATTTTACTAAATTTTTGATAAAATAAGCAATTTTCGGAAAATTTCCTGGAAAGGAGACACTCCAAACAAAAACTCGAATTATCATTTTTCCTGTTTATTTTCTTCTTCTTTAATAACAACTATAATTGAAATAAAAATCTAATGAGAAATAGATTCTGACTCGAAATATTCGGACGAAGATTATTTTTAATTCTATGTACTTGTTGCACTGATTTTTCCTTTTTAATTTTCTTAGTTTTATATTTTTTCTTATCTCTTTTTTTGTAAAGGGTCCGCGATCTAACGTTTTTTTTTCAACTAGTGCTTATTTCGTGAATGGTAACACTTAGCTCATGTCTGATTTGACAGATAATTAGTTTTATCCTTCCGCTGAACGAATATGGACCGTATGTTCGTTATCTTGTGAAAAAAGTGAAAGAAACTGGCATCCTCATCGATAAACCAAAGCTTGAAAAGCCAAAAACAGTGCGTACACCCGAGAATATTGCTGCTGTGGCAGAAAGTGTGCGTGAAGCGCCATCAACATCAATTCACCGTCGTTCTCAACAATTGAACATTTCGGAGACATCATTGAGACGAATTTTGCATAAAGACCTTGGTATGACGCCATACAAAGTCCAATTGGTTCAGGAGTTCAAAAAAAAAAAAGTTATTTGGCGGACCCTTTATTTGTCTGTTAATTAACATAAATTAAGGCAAAATTCATTATTCATCTCCAAATTTCTAACTTCACTCCTAAATGTGTATTTTTTTGAAAAAATTCATAAAATGCAACGAATGCGTTAGTTGATAAAATTAAAATGTGTCTATTGAACGACTGAAAAAATCGTTTTTGTATTCTTTTAAAGAGATAGAAAAAGTCTGCTACCAATTCACCCCAAATTGACCTAGACTGAGAGAATTATCTTTACTTCGGCAATGAATTTCTTCATGGCTTTAATGAAAATTGTCACTGAAACTCGTCCATTGAAACTTTTCATATGATGAATGGAACATATTTCATTAAAATCAAATGTCTATGAAATGTTTGTAGAATTAATGAAAATATTTATAAAACTAATGGATCATTCCGACAATTAAGCGTTTATAAAATTTATGAATCATAACATTTTTTAATATTAATAGGTTCTTTGAATTAATGAAACTCTTCATGAATTTCTTGAAGTATGCATTGGATTTTTTTAAACAATTTCATAGAAGTCCAAAATTAATAAAATTTATTGAAATAATAACGCATTTTATAAAATGTGTTGCACACTTGGAAATTAAATCTTAAAAAAGTATGAAATGTATAAAAATTAATGAAATTATGAAATTTTATGAAAAAATAAAAAACATACGTTTTTGAAATAATTTCATAGCTCTAAAGAAAATTTCGTTAAATTTATGATATGGAATGAATTTTTTTATAAAACCATTAAATGTTATGGAAAAAAAAAATTTATGAAAAATTTCTTAATATTAATAACATTTCTTGGATATACTGCTATTCTTCATTGAATCTACGAAAAAAGTTCTATGAAATTGTTTCATTAATATCGTGAAGAATATTTCTCTTAGTGTGCATTAAGTTTACCCTAGAAGAAAAGCAAAGGGCTGACAAACTAAAGGTAGCCGCCGGCTTTAGCTCAGATCTCCAAATAAAACAAATTTGGAAATTTTAAAAGAAATTTTTAGTGTCCGACCGAACAGTTTGGCCAAAAAACTATATTTTGTCGGTTTTTTTGATATCTAGAGGCAATGATGACAAATTTTGGTATTGGAAACATGTTTGTTGAGCCGATTTAATTCGATTTTGTGTATAAAATTTAAGAGAAAAGCCGAAGTTTAGCTATAAAGTTAAAAGTTCGGCCGCCGAACTATTTTCGATTTGGCCGAACTTTCTGAGGCCGAACAGTGAATTCATTGCTTAACTACAGACTTTTCTTCAGATTTGACACTCAAAATAGCATCTAATCAGTCCAATAAACATTTTTCCATCCGCCAAATTTGTCCATAATGCTTTAAAATACCGAATACAGACCAAATGCATTTTCTGGCCGAACTGTTCGGTCGGACACTAGAAATTTTGTTCAAGTTTTCAAACCACTGTGCATAATGTTGTTGATGACAATGTTGTAGTTATGTGTGTTTGTGTAAAATTTAAATTGTTTCTGTATTTAATTAATTTTCAATTTTCTTTTTAACACAACACACACACTGATACAAATGTATTAAACTGAAATGCTGAACAACACGCATAAAAGCGTGTCAACACTTGATAAGAAAATTTATTTTAATATTTATTTTGAATTTATTCTAATTTCATGTTATTTTACTTCATTATTTGACATCCTTTTTTGTGCTTTTGCTTGCCACCACTACTTCTGTCTGACTCTTTTAAAAAAAAAATTTGTCCTGTTGTTATTTTGTTATCCTTTGTTTAAGCATACACAGATAAAAATATCACAAAATTTTTAGTGACAAAATTAGTTGGTAAAATTAAATTTTTATTTCAAGAACATTTTTTGATTATAATCAATAAATTTTGTTCTTGATATGACAAATCTTCAAGCTTTTTTTTAATTGCCTTCGAATTGCAGTCCTGCACATGTTGAACTATAATAAAACATAGCAACATCAGCCGCATAATGCAATTGTTAATTACTGCAGTGCTGCCAATACATATTTAACAATGGCATAAGAAGACACTGTCGAATTAATTGAAACCAAATCTATGCATAGTTTTTACAGTGATTTTGCACACATCAACATAGAAAATGAACATGTCAACACATGTGACACATGCGGCATATGCAGCACATGTTGTCTCATTATATACAATATAACTGCAAATAAAATTAAAAAATAGTAGAAAAAAATGCCTACACTAATTTTTTATACAACAATAAATAACAGCGGACATTAGAACAGGCAAAAACCATAATTATTTCGAATAAAATTTATTCGATTATTTCAAGTTAGATCTTAGTTTTATAGCTTGCTTCTTTTTATTATAACAATCAGGAAAAAAAAAATACGAGTGAACATGATTGTGGACACAAAATTATCATATAATGATCCGTAGAAAAAAATATGATTGAACATGATTGTGGACATAAAATTATCATATAATGATCCTAGTTATCATATACATGATTCTGACTAATCATATTGGCCTGGGTTCTATATTCCGCTACGAAGTGAAAGTGGAATCGTTTTTAATTCCACATTTTCAATTCCGCTGTGTTCTGAAAACGAGTGAATCGTTTTTTTCACGACGATTTCATTTTTCATTTTGATCTTAGCAACAACATAAAAAAATGCGGGAAAAAACCAAATTATCACTTTAAAGTGAATGAAATTGCAATAAAGAAGAGTGCATTTTTTAACAAAAATAAAAATAAAACAAAAAAATACTTATTTTTAAAATAATATAAAATGAGTTTCGCAATTGTGATTTAATTAAAAAGAAAAACAAAGAACTGAAAATCTAAATAGAAAAAGGCTTCGTGACTGTTCAAATCCTTTGAAACTACCAGAAAAATCGTCGCAAGTGTTTAAAATTAATAAAAAAAATAGTTTTATTGCGTATTTTAGATTAAATAAGTATGCATTATGATGGTTTTAGAAGAATTATCACCAATGGCTAAAATGACAAGCATTCCAATTATTTTGCAATTGGACACATCACTACGCTATTTCGGACAAGGAATTTACTAACAAATGATCGCAAAAGACTTCAATCTAGCAGTGGAAAGAAGTACAGCGTCAAAAATTTTAACAAATATGTGTAATGTTTTGAAAACTGTAATATGCCCAAAATGAATTAGATTTCAAAGAAGTCGCGAAGAAATTGAGAAATCAAAAAGAGAAATCAAAAAGGGACATCATCGGTTGCGGTTCCTCATTTTCTATATTTTCAGTACCTTCGTCATTTTTATTTAATTTTTGTAAAATCACGTTTACTACATTGTCGGAACTGGTGCCATCTAAGTTTGACAATTCAATAGATGAATTTGTGGTTGTTTACCCTAGTCGTCCCGAATGATTTAGCAGCTGGAACACCTTCGACTGCTGTATAAAGGCCAGAAAGTTTGTCAACTGAATCTTTTGGATGATATGTGTTGGATATTATTATGTCCTCCACCTGTTGCCGTTACCTCTGCTCTATTTTCGGCCAATTTTTTACGAATGGTAGCCTTCTAATCAGCCCAAGCCTTTTTCCAACCAGTTGCATCGTTGTCTGGAGGTCCTAAGCTGTTTAATATACTTTAATTCCACTAGAAACAAAATGAAAATGAAATTTTTCTTTTCTATTTTCTAATTTTGCCTTCTTTAATTTTACTAATAAAAGGAAAACATTTTTTTTATCAAAGTTTGCTTTCGATCTAGTCTACCAACTGCTGATCGTAAAATCTTCAAACTTACTTCTAGATGTAAAACAGAAAAAGCTAACTTTAAAATCTAAAAATGGATTTGTTTTGTGTTTTCAGATGTCAGAACTTATCCATTAAAACAGAAACCAAATAAAATTTTTTTGTTTGTCGACGGATGTTATAGGGTGTTTTTTTAAGCCCAATAGAACTTAAAGTTGTAAAAACTATAACAAAAAATTAAATTTTAATAAAAAAAAAATGTTTTATTCGAAATATAAATACATGCACACAGAGAAAAATTTAGCTATTTGTCAACTGAAATTCGGTTACTACAACTCAATTCGGTTCTTACGAATTTCAAGTCGAATGGCACAACTTAACATTATTTTTCACAACAAAGTTCGGTTAATTTAACTGAATTTTAGTTTCAACACCCAATATATTCAAAAATCTTATGTAAATATCGTTGTACTAACTGAATTTCTTAGTTGTTACCATTAAATTAAATTCGGTTGGCACTTTATTTCTCTGTGTGTGGCATTAACATTTGAAAATGATTTCGGGCATATGACCACCTCGGCTTTTCTTGACGAATCGTATTCTTTACGTCCAATTGTAGGCCACTTTTTCGAGCATTGCTGGCCTTATGTTACGAATAACACGAACAATGTTGGTCTCCAAGCGCCAATTGTGACTGGTTTATCACATTAAATAATCGAGAGGTGTCAAATCGCACGACCTTGGAGGCCAATTGACAGTCCTTATCGCCAAATTTTGATTTCAATAAATTGGTGGTTGCGGTCACCGTAGGGCACGTAGCGCCATCCTGTTGAAACCACATGTCGGTCGGATCAATGCCATCCATATTTTCAAAACAAAAAAAAAAAAATCATTAATCATGGTGCGGTAACGATCTCCATTGACCGTAACGCGAGTTCCGGTGTAATTTTTGAACAAATAAGGACCGATGATGCCACCAGCGTGTAAACCGCACCAAAGGGGTTTTTTTTTGGATGTATGTAGTCTGTAGGGTCTCTTGTGGATTGGTATCACTCCATATGCGCGCAATTTGGTTTATTAACAAAACCGTGAAGCCAAAAATAAGCTGAACACAGTAAGTCGTCTATAAGTTGCGCGAATCGCTGACTGATTTTCAAAGTATATTTGCATAATTTGGTAGCGTTGTTCAAGCGTGAATCTATTCATGATGATTCGCCAAAATATACTGATCATAAATGTCAAAATGTGAGCGCAGTATGACAGTTCGTTTGACAACTCACCCTTTCGTAAGTTCTATCGGTCTTAAAAAAACACCCTGAAGAGATTCGCAAGCTCCTATTATAATAAAATTCATTAAATAGTTGTCTTAATTAGTTTTTGAGTTTTTAATAAATTGAATCGAATAAGTGAAAATGGCACTGCTCTAGTGAAATAAAACTAAAAATTGAAAGTGCCATAAATTCTACGGGGAAAAGAGTTCAAAAAGCGAAATATTTAATATATTTGTATTTTTAAATATAAAACCATCACCAAAATCGAATTTTTAACCAAACGTGGTATGAGAGGTAAGTGTCATATAAATATCATATAGTCCAAATTTTAGGTTGGTAGCTCTTACGGTTGTTTAAATTTCGCGTGTAAAAAAAAAAAACAAAACTAACAATAGTATTAGAACATAATAGTCCATATCATTTTGACGTGGTCAGCTACACTCAAACAAAGTTAGTTAAACATTTTTTTTAAACGTCCTATTTAAAATATTTAACTAACTTTTAGCCATATTTTTGCTGACATCGCATTTTCAGCTTTTAAGATAAACGCTTTTACCAAAAAACTAATTTTGAACTAAAGTTTAACTAATTTGAGTTGCTACCAAAATTGTACTGATAAGCACATTAATAGCATGGAGAACAAGTAAAAAGACGAGATTTAGATGTCACAGCTTGTATGGACGAAGTAGAGAAAAAGAAAATATACAAACAATACAAACATTTTAAGGCTTACACAAAATGCAAGCGAGATTGATTTCGTTCATTTAATTTTTCTTTTGTATACTACACATTAAACAAAGGCACGCATGTGTACATAAAAATTGTGAATATTAAAAAGCTATAAATTAAAACAATAAATAAATTAAATAAACTAATTTAAAACAATTACAAAATGAATGTTATTTTGATAATTTTAAAATTGAAGATGCAGTCAAAAGTAAATACGCTTTGGTGCTGCTGTACAAAACAATATTTTATTTTTTTTTTTTTTTTTTATTTTATTAATTAATAATCATATAATTACAAATTATATGCTATTACCCTAACCGAGCACTAGCTACTATGGCCTTTGGCGCGTTGTAGCGAAAACAGACCAGTGCCTCTGGTGGGAATCGAACCCACGACCCCCGCACTGATAAGCCAGCACGCTACCAACTAGCCTACCGGGGCGCACACAAAACAATATTTTTATAAATTGAGGCTGCAGGCAAAAATAAAATATAAACTACGCTTAAGTGCGACTGTACAAAACAAGAAATGCCAGTCTCAGGTAGTTGTTTTTAACAGATAAAGCGTTTTTATGATATTTAGCGATATTTAAATATTTTATTTTTGTATTTTAGAATTTTGTTCGTTTTATGATATTTAAATCAATTTTTTTTTGTGATTATTTTAAATATATGTATATGAAAATGTCAAAACTTCCACATCGTTAACATAATGCAATTAAATAAAAAATCTGTAAATAAACAAACTTTTTTATTAACAACATTAAGAACAAAACATAATGATTCCCATTAATTACATACATGTAGGTTTAGTTGGGTATTCAATCGGTTAACCGTTACTCGATTAATCGATGATTATAATTAGGGTTACCAAATCAGGCATTTTATAAACTAAGGCAGACAAAAATATTCTCATAGAGTTTATTTTGTCTGTTGTTTAAAATGTCTCTGTTTGAGCTAAGCAATTAACTTTTTCTATTGCAGACAACTGAAGATTTGGGTGATGCCAATGAAACAATTGTATTGACTATCATGAAAATGATCAAACTTTTTGAAAAGCAACAAATAAGATCTAATATGACAATATCATATTAGATTTTGTACTTGAGGTAGAGCAATATTCAAGTATTGGAGCAATTTCAAGAACAAAATTGTTTGTATTTACCAAAAGTTCGTTTGTTTTTACAATTTTTTTTATCTGTGTATAATTATGTGTGTGTATGTATTGGTTCTCAAATACATAAACATACCATCAACAAAATGCTGTTAATTTTAGTTCAAAAAACAATCAAGTTAACTTCTGTTTGGTTCGGTTCGGTTCGATGGGTTGGGTTGTGTTTCATGTTTTTTTTTTAAACAATTTTCATGTTTTTGTAATTGTTTTAAATTTTTGTAGTCGTTTGAGCTTTTATTTTTGCATGTCACTGATTGTGAAACACCACATTTTGCCAAATTTAAATTAATTGAGCAGCATCATCATCGACAACAACAATTATTTTCTTCTCCTTTTTTATGTTGTTAAGGAATTTTATATTTGTTGTCATTGTCCTAAGCGGATATCTAGTAAATTTTATCAGATCTCTAATTTACTATTGCGTGGGTTTTCCATTTGCTATAAAAGCTGATGTATTAAGTATTCTACTTTTGACAAAAATTTGATTTTAACAAATATTTTAAATAATGAAAATGTATTAAAAAGTACTAAAATCAGCTAATGGAAAATAAGGATTCACAAAGTTTTTTTTTATAAATATATTTTATATCGTGCTTGTATAACAAAAGGGTCATAACTCAAAATACAATTTTTGTATGAAAACGACATACAGTGGTCATCTGTGTCCACTGTTAAAATCCTAGATCGGGCTTTTTGATGCCAAAGATTTTTACAGTGGGTAGAGATGACCATTGCATGTCGCTTTCTTGCAAAACTGGATTTTATTGAATAAAATTTTGAGTTATGAACCTTTTGATGAACAAGTGCGATGCATAAATTTATAATAAAGTATTAAAAACACTTCGCCTAAGCTTTATATAAATTATATTCCTACTTTTTTATCTCCTCTGCTTAATGTTGGCTACTACTCAGCCAACTACACTAATAGAAAAAATTAGTAAAAAGGTTTGCTAACACTGGCTTTTACAAAACGTTCACAGCTACACGAATAAGTGACTACATGTGTTTTGTTTTTGTGTTGCATGTATTTTGAAATTGTTTTTTCTTTCGTGTGAAGAAAAACGTCATCTAAAAACACGGTATTAAACCACTAAAGATTAGTAAAAAATTACGTAATGATAAGAATCACAAAATAAATCCATCGAATTTACGAATTTTGTTATATTTGAGCTAAATGTTAATTAACAAATTAATCTTGCTAAAATTATCAAAATTTTTTTTTGTACCCTGCACAATGAACAAATACAAATGAAACAACAAACAAATTAAAAAAAAAAGTATATTAGAGATGAAAACAAAATTTTGAAGGCGAAAACTCTTTTTTGGATGGGAAAAAGAAATTGTGTGGTAAAAAAAATTTTTAGGTGAAAAACTATTTTTGTAGTGAAAAAAATTTTGAGGTGAAATAAAAATTTGTTGTGATTTTAAATTTTATTCACCTCTAAGCATTTGGTGGAAAAATATGGCATACTATATATACACCAGACGCTACCATGAAACTGTACTATTACACACATATTTGTATGGAAAATTTAGAGGTACCTTCACATTTTCACTCATAACTTTTGAACCGCTGGACCGATTTTGCTCATTTTCAATACCAACTTTTCGAGAAAATCTACGTCAATTTAATTAAAATGAGCAGTCCGAATTGCGTTTTTCGCGCCGTGATCCCCATTTCAACAGACAGGACAGTCATTGCTAAATCATCTTAAAATTTAATAAGGATCAAGAATCTGTATATTTATGAGGTACTTTAGACCTATATTTCGATGCGCGACAAACTGATTATAGTTATACCCTCAGCTTCTTAGTCTGTGGACTTGTTCGGTTTAAAACTTGTTGGCATTGTTGCATTGTTGTGGTTGTATTTGTTTTGAAAGAAAGTTCCAAAGATACATGACGTTAAAATAAAATTGCCATTCGTTAATTATACTTCTGTACTAGAGAGAGTTTTTCTTTTACCTATCCAAGATTGAAAAAAAGGTGAGGCACTCATACAAATTTTGTGTGTGTTCCTTAATATATATTATTTGTTTAACTGAATGAGTATTCTGACGTTCATTAAATTCTCCAGAGACATGCCGTACAACATTTTCATGTAGGAAGATATTCTATTATGATCATGCTTGAAAGTCCAAGACATATCTTATTGTTTTATGTACACCACTTTTAATTTACTCTTACTTGTGATATCACAATGTGCAAAAAAGCCACACAGCCATAGAGCAAACTGGGCATTAAAGAAAACTTTGGCAATACGCATTTCGATTTTTTAGGGTGTACAAAACTGTATAGCCCCATTACGTACGAAGCATATAGTTCTTATTTTTTTTAGTAGCTGTTTTCTGCTATTTTTACTGGTTTATTTCTATGAGTGTACTCTACAATTAGTTTATCCTTGTTCATTTACTTTATACCTTTTCCACTTTTCAATTTGTTAATGTTGTCTCAAACAGACCAAACAATATGAATAAATAAACAAATTACTGACGAAACCAAACAAGAACTTACAGTTTTTCTTGCTTGCAGGTTTTTTTTTCAAATCTAAAAATTTTAATTTACAAAAATTGTCCTTTGCTCTCTATTGTGTTTATTGCAATGACTAGGGCTAGGAAGTTAACAATATTTTTGCGAATCAACAAATATTGCACAAATGTCAACGAATATTTTGTGGGTGTTTGTGGTGTAATGGTTTAGCGCGTTGGACTGTTACGACGGATGGTCCCGGGTTCGATTTTTGCATATTTTTTCAATAATAGCTTATTTTTCTATAACTACATATAGTTGCATATTTTTACTATTAATGCATATTTAATACAACAACTCTAAATGCATATTGTGCTATGAATATATTTTTGAATACATACACAAAATTAGCATAGTTTGCTATATAAGCATATTTAATACATTTTTTTGGGACATCATTTTTTTTTTGCATATTTTGCCCATACGTGCAATTTTATGGGTAATGTAAATTTATGTACAGGAGGTGTCCTGGCCACCGGTCCAAACCCGCCCAATTTTTCTCAATGCTATTCATAATAGTACATTATGCAAAAAATGCAAAAAGTATGCCTTTTGCAGGACGTTTATACTCGATGTACTTGCCAATAGTGGTTTAAGCACAACTTCTATCAAATATTACTCAATGGATGTCTAGAAAACATAGACAATCCATAAAACAATAAATGTGGCTTATCGTGTTTTGACAATGAGCCATTCATATATAAAATATAAAAACATCAAAAAAGTACACATGTTTGCTGGCTGGGATACTATAATAATACTTCTTATAAAAAATTGGATTGAAAAGGTAATATTAAAGGTATTTTATCAAAAGATTCTATTCACACTACATATTGGATTCAAGAAAAAAGTAATAGAATTAAAAAAAAAATATTTAAGTGATAAAGAGAAAGGAACAAAACCCAATCTGTTGTGTATTGTACTCCAGTATTGTGAATTGACCTTTATTTTTAAAACTGATTTCATTAATTTTTTGTTTTAAGTTTTTTTCATCCCTAAGAATATATGAATTTATCAAATTAATATAAATTAAAATTAACTCATCTTGGTTTAAATAAATTACATTATTTTTGTAAATTTGCCAAAAAAATCTAGTAATAAAAAGTTTTTGAAAATTTTTCATAAATGAAAGATAATGTTTTATTTGAAAAACTAAGAATATTTTCTTAAATATAACAAACCGTGTTCTACTTTACAAAATTGTTTCATCGAAATTGTTTTAAAATATAAAAAAAATCTATATTTCTTTATTACACTCAAAAAAATAAGTTAGTAGAAAAAGTTAGTAAAACATCTTGTAAATCAGGGTATACTATTTCTCAGCTAATTTTTTTGCTAAAATTAGTTTTAAAACTAAAATTTTAGTTATACTTATTTAGCACTTAACTGTTTGAACTAATGTCTTACTAATATTTTACTAATGTTTTACTAAATTGTGTTGATTAGCACATCAATAGTGTGAACGACAACCAGACTGAAAGATATACGCAGAATGAAGTAGATGTCGCTGCATGTCACGATGTGGGTACACAGAAAAAATTATTAACCTAAAATATCTAATTAAGATTTGATTTGAATTTAATTTGTTTCTAAACAAATATTTAATTGAATCAATATATATTTTATTGACTTTTAAATATATAAATACATATTTATTTTAGACGCAATTACCATATTATTTTTTTCATACACTGTATGCATAAATAGAAAACTTTCAGTATAAATACCCAAATACATTTGAAGTTAACAAACGAAACAAGCACACACACAAACAGACTCAGCATTGCAAAAACACACATACCAACATATAATCACACATTTTTTGTGAGGTATTATATTTTTTTTTTTTTGTAGAAGTTATTTATAACTTTTTTTTCTTCTTAATTTAATAAAAGGTTTAATTGATACTATCATTGCCGTGATAGGTGCAAATCATTGAAATATTAATTAATTCAATAAAATTTTTTAATTGAAACCCGTTTTTAGTTGTTTCGTGGTAGTGACGAGGAAAATTATACTAAAAAGTACAGCTCTAGTTAACGACATAATATAAAAATCAACCATGAAAGATTTTTGTATCTGTTTTCATACATAAAACAAAATTGTGGTTTAAAACAACTTAATCTATTAATCTATTAATTAAATAAAAGACAAAATAAAATTATTTAAATTTAATAAAGATTAAATGTGTATTTTGTAAACTAAATGTTTATATAATGTATATTAATAATCTTTGTATGGTCATAAATTGCAAACAAATATGCAATAGGTAGACAGACTAAAGCGAAGACAAAGACATACATCGTAGGTAGATTTTTCTGTTTCCTTTTTCTTATTGCAAAAAAGGGTTGTATATGTTATATTTTGTTAGTTTTTCGTTTCGTTTATATAATTCTCTCCGGCATTTGCGTTCCTTTAAAAGATAGCACCATTTAGACAATAATTGATGTAAGTAGTTCAAAGATAATTTCTTTTATGTTATATATAATTATTTCTATTGTTTTTAGATATTACATTAGTTCATATCGTCAATTTGGGAGTAGTATGAACACTTTTAAATTTTGTAACGTATTGTAAATCATTTTAAACAGAATCACAAAAATATGTTTTCTGATTTTCAGCAAATAAATTAACTAAATTATAATTTTTCTACGAATTTTTTGAGTGTTTTTCAGTCTACTAATATTCAGCAAAAATTTTATTAATTTTTAGCAAGGGTTTTTTAATTTCAAATCCACTAAGTGTTAACAAAACTTTTGCTGAATCTACTAATTTTTGTTTGCTAAAAATCAGCTCGCTGATTTTCAGCAAAAGATTTTGCTGACATTAGCAATTTTTTTGCAAGCACCCTCCTGACTAAAATTTTGCTGACTCAGCAAAATTTTTTTGCTGACTTTACTAACTTTTTTATTTCAGTGTAGGACATTGTCCTAACAACTAATCTATGGAGTTTTTGTTTTCAAATTTATTATTTGACCCTTTCAGGAATGTGTTGATAGATCTATTTCGGGAATTTTCTATGTTCCCATCATCAGAACACGTTTTGAAAGAGGTAACAATACAATGCAAAAACATCAAACATTCATATAAACTAGTTTACTCACTACATGAGAACTAATATATGTATGTGCTCGAAGTTAAAGATTATCACCATTGATCAAAAAATAATTGAAAAATTGTTTTTTGTGTGCATGTCTACCTTTGGTAAATATTCAATACAACGATTTTGTTTCTTTTGCTTTTTATTTGTTACATTTGTTTTTAAAAAACAAATGTACAGGGGAAGTAGTAAACAAGACCATACTTTGTCTTTTATACAAGTTTGATATAATTTTTATTAAAAATAAAAATTATGTTTTTTTCGACCTTTAATTGTGCAATGAAAATGAAAATTATTCAAGTCGAGGCCATACTCTATATTCTTTTTTAGGGTATTGTCCTTACAAATTTTTGTTTTCAAATTTATTAATTGACCACTCTCAGGAATGGTGTGTTTCTAGGTTCGTAATGCGAAATCACGAAATAGTTTGTAGAATGTACGAAAGGTTTCGTACATATTACGTATGGATTTTTTTCAGTGTATACATAATTAATTAAATTTGAATATAATAAAATTTTTACTACATATTTGAAAATTTTAAAATAAAATTCGATTTAAAATAAAAAGTTATGCGTTGGCAGAGCGTGGGATTAACAATCTTAAGAGTATTGCCCTGCTACCTGATTGATAACAGAGGCCAACCGTTTGGTTGCCAACATTAGCATAAAGTTAGAAATTCGGGACAATTTCGAGCTTTCCAAATACATTAAATGATTCTGGGAAAAGTTTTAAAACACGCTCGTTTAAAACCATCAATCCAGTTCGGTCTAAGTCTTGTAAATAAATAATTGCCCATTCATCGAGTGAAATATAATAGAATATTAAAAAAAAAGATATTGCCACCTGAATAGTTGTAATATTGGTAAAACAATAGGGGGCAAATAATTTTGAGGGTGATGCTGGCAAAAACGTTTGCTGTGTAAACGAAACTGAGTTTTTCTAGTACAATATTAGTTGTGACTTTGGTAATTGCTAACTGGGTGGGTTTTAAAAAATACCACCACCCCACCATAATTATACTTTTTTATCTAAACGAAATAAAAGTTTTTTTCAATTCCATGAAACTTTTGCTTTGACAAGCGTATATTTTTATTCCTAAACAAAAAAGTTACAGAGGTTGAAAAAATCAAAACACGTACACACAGAAAAATAGAAAAGTGCCAACCGAATTGAAAAGTGTATTTTGGTGGCTACAACCAATACATTTGGTTAGCACAACCATATTCAAATGTGATTTCTGAATATTGTGATTGTTGACATTAAAATTCTGTTGTGTTAACCGAATTTTGTTGTGAATTTTGATTGGCAAATGGTTAAATTTTTTCTCTGTGTATTAATGAGTCAAATTTGACAATGAGCTTTGGTCTTTAGTGACGCTTGTGTGCATTTGTTGATGTTTACTGTTTTTGTGTCCATTTTTGTAGTTCTCTCTTTTTAGCAACACTCAAACAAAAGTTAGTTGAAAATTTTGTTAATCGTCTATTTAAAATATTTAACTAATTTACAACGATTTTTTTTTGCTGAACTTGCGTTTTCAGCAAACATTTTAGTTAAACTCTTTTACTAAAACACTAATTTTGAACTAATGTTTAACTAATCAAACAATCAAACAAAGCTACCCCAACAAATGTTTGAACATAAAAATTGTAAATATTAAAAAATACACTCACAATATTTTTTATCGCAAAGGCTACTGAATTATATACATTAAATTAACTGAAAATCAGTTTAAAAAAAAGAACTACTTACATTTCGTTTAAAAACAATTGTATTTTTTTAGTTTATTTTTAACTGCTGTAAAACTAATTGAAAAAATCCATAAAAACAATAGATGTGATCTTTAGCCAGATCGAAATACTAGTATCAACCTAGCTAATATGTTTGATTTGCTTTAGTTTTGTAAATATACGGAGGTTGAAAGCTCGTTATAAATTGAAAATAACATAAAAATAATCTCGATGTATATAAAACAAAAAACTAATATAACTGTAAAAATATTACTTGAGCCAGAGTACACACTAAATTTTTTTTATATAAATAGAACATTTTTGGTCTTCAAAGTTTAGTAACGTCATGATGCTTGTTAGGAAAAGGCCTAACCACGTGGTTGATTACTAAGAAGACAAGAATGGAGCAAAATTGATTATTAATAGGTTTTTTGTTAAAGTTCTGCCTATTATATAGGCTCTAGCTTTTCTAAAACTTCGGGTTCTGATGAGATTTTTAGCCAGATCGAAATACTAGTATCAACCTAGCTAATATGTTTGATTTGCTTTATTTTGTAAATATACGGAGGTTGAAAGCTCGTTATAAATTGAAAATAGATTGTTTTTCGTTTATTTCAATACTCAATATAATATAACAACTTTTTGTTTTAAAATAATATAATATAACAACTTTTGTTTAGGACAATATCCTAATAAAGAAATATAGAGTATGGCCTCGAACTTGAATAATTTTCATTTTCATTGCAAAATTAAAGGTCGAAAAAACATAATTTTTATTTTTAATAAAAATTATATTAAACTTGTAAAAAAAGACAGAGTATGGTCTTGTTTACTACTTCCCCTGAACATTTTGTTTTTAACAAATGTGCATATCAAAGGAAAAGAAACAAAAACGTGTATTGAATATTTACCAAAGGTAGACATACACACAAACAAGTTTTCAATTTATTTTTTGATCAATGGTAATAATCTTTTTTACTTCGAGCTCATATAATATATATTAGTTCTCATGTAGTGAGTAAACTAGTTTATATGAATGCTTGATGTTTGGCATTGGATTGTTACCGCTTTCAAAACGTGTTCTGATGATGGGAACCTAGAAAATTCCCGAAATAGATCTATCAACACATTCCTGAAAGGGTCAAGGAATAAATTCGAAAACAACAAGTTTATAGATTATTTGTTAGGACAATATCCTAATAAAGAAATATAGAGTATGGCCTCGAACTTAATAATTTTCATTTTCATTAAATAGAAAATTTTAATTGAACATTTACCGCAAGTCCGTTTTTTTGTTTATTGAATAACTGACAGAAAGTTAAAAAATATAAATCTTTGCTAATTTAACTGTATATTCCATTGAAACAACTTTACCGATTAAATTTTAAATAACTGTTGAACTTTTATGGAAAAGTACTTGTGAGTGTATAAATAAAACAGTAAAATAATAAATAAATAGAAGAGACTAATTTAAAAAATTTACTAAATGAATGATATTGTTATAATTAACAATATTGTTACAACAACAGATTCAGGCAGCAGGAAAATATAAAATACTCCGTGGTGTAAACAAAAATGCAAATTAAATTTTCCGCAAAACACATTTGCAAATATGAACAATTTTTCTGCAATTTTTTAGTGCTTTTTTCTATCAATTATTTTTCTCATTTTCTCTCTAGTCTTTAAACTTAAAAAAAATCATTGGCCAGAATGAGTGGTATGTTCATTTCATTTTCCATACATTTCGTGTGAAATGTAAAAAATTAGATAAAGAAAACTATTTTATATATGCTGGTCAGGATGTCCCTTAGAAAACGATTTGTAGATTCTCGTTAACTACACCCCTTAGCTGTTGTCAAACTAAAAATATTGATATGTCACATGTTACGATCGAACTAGAAATGGCGACGCAGGAAACAAACAACTAAAAGGGCGGTATCAAGGGGCGTGGCAAAAATATATTTCTGAAATCGTCTTCAACTAATTTTTAATTCTAGGGGGTGACTGGCACAACTTTTTTTGTTGTTTGGGGAGCGACCTGCCGTAAAGGACATGTCCCTTGTTAAAATAATAGGAATTGTAATAGTAAAGTACCCGTGTAAAAAAGGTTTTATATGATCATATATGACCATATATAATTATATCTGAAATTTGAGTCTGTCCAATTATATCTGATTCCATATATATTTATATATAACCTCATGTATATTTATATATAAACATATCTGTAATGATATATAATTATATCTGAAGGTATATATATATATATATATATATATATATATCTAAACTCTGATATAATTGGATAGACTCCAATTTTGGATATAATTATATATGATCATATTTGGTCATATCTAAACCTTTTTACTAGATAACCATTTATTTCTATTATTATTATAATTTTGATACCCAATCTTATTACAAGGTAACATGAAGTTTTGCTGGGATATTTTAGTTATATAAAACACGATTATTAATGCATCAACTTCCTAGCCCCAGTAATGACATTAACACTTACTACGTTTGTTGTCAAATACATTTATATATTTTCTTTTGCAGTAATTTTAATTAAAATTTTTAGTTTATTTAAAAAAAAAAATAATGGTTTTATTAATAACTTACCTTAAGGTCCAAGTACTGATAGACTGATGTTATCCCTAAATTAAAATAAACTGGAACAAATATAAAACATACCAAGGGATACGCACAGGCCATTCCATAGATAGTTTCCCACATGCCAGCACCGCGATAGAATAATTCACTGGGATAACCTGAGGGAAATTAAAGAAATAAAAGAAGAAAAAAAACAAATAAACAAAAAAATATTATATGTAGTTTAAACAAATGTTGTCTGCTTTAATATGGCTCGATCGCAGAACGTTCCGTATAACCTAAGGTTGCCTGTAGATATTGGCTGACTAACAGCAACGTTAAATCTTTTGCGTGTGTGTTTTAATACAAAAGAAAAATTAAACAAAAAAAACACTGCATGAAAGTGCGCCTTTAACCAAAAATGCGAAAAGTTCATATTATTTGAAGACACTCAATTTTTCGTTTTTTTGTTCCACTGTGCTTTAAAAAATTATAAAAAAGCTGATTTTTTCTGCAATGATACTCCCAGAAAAAAATTTTGCTGACTTAACAGACTATTTTTTAGTGAAGCTGGACAAAAGTCGGTTTTTTGACTTTCAATTTTATAAAAAATTTTAATTAAATATAAAAAATGGATTTCTTATTGAAAAGGTAAACGCAAAAATTTTACCAAATTTGTCAACAGTAACAAAATAACGGTACTTTGAACTTGAATATTTTTGAGTAAAATACAAAATAACAATAACACTTACAAGGAAGGTCTTCATGAGATAATCTCCGATTTTAATCAAATTCTAAGGTTGGGGTGTCTAAGATTATCGGCCATAGTGGGAATTTAATAGGTTATTGTATAGTGTTATTGTAACAAAGGGCTAATTGTTTGGTACTTTATATGGACATGTACACATATACATATGTTCACATGTCACATATATTGATTATTATTAAGTTTAAGCGGACACGCACAATCTAGAACAAAAATAATTTTTTCGTCACATATTAGAAAAATATATAAAATGCAAATAAACTGTTTTTTTTTACATGACCGCAGATCACTCTAAGACTATGAAGTTTAACTACCTATATTTGAGCCACCATAATGCAAAATATAGGACTTCGAAAAAGCCCAACAAAACTCGACGTAGCTAAAATATCGAAAACAGAAAAAAACATGTGCCCCTTTAGACTTAATAAGGATCAATATATCGCTCATTTATTTCAAGAACATCACAACTCAAAAAACATGATTTTTGAGTTAAAGACACAGAATTATTCGTTACATCACGTATCATATTGTGTAAAAAATGTCGTATTGATATCTTGTATACTCACTAGTGTCCGACCGAACAGTTCGGCCAGAAAATGCCTTTGGTCTGTATTCGGTATTTTAAAGCATTATGGACAAATTTGGCGGATGGAAATATGTTTATTGGACTGATTAGATGCTATTTTGAGTGTCAAATTTGAAGAAAAGTCTGTAGTTAAGCAATGAATTCACTGTTCGGCCTCAGAAAGTTCGGCCAATCGAAAATAGTTCGGCGGCCGAACTTTTAACTTTATAGCTAAACAACAAAATCGAATTAAATCGGCTCAACAAACATGTTTCCAATACCATAATTTGTCATCATTGCCTCTAGATATCAAAAAACCGACAAAATATAGTTTTTTTGGTCGAACTGTTCGGTCGGACACTATTACTCACCTCTTGGAAGAAATTATGTCGTTATTTTTTTCTTCAAGGTGGGAGTAAATTGAAAACTTTAAACTCGTATTCTACAAAATCAAAATTTTTGAGTTATGACGTTATTGAAGTAAATGAGCGATATGTGAATTTGACAGTCGTTTCACTATACATGTCCATATAAAATACACTAAAATTAGCACAATAACAACTATACAACTACAAAAAAGTACCAAAAAATGTACCAGGAGATGACTTTTAAAAATTCCTACCCGAAAATATAACATTTATATATAGTTTCTTTGGATCAAATGCCAAATGAATTAAAAAAATTACTAATTTTTGACCCCACTTTTAACCCCTTAAATTTCCGCTATGGCCGATAATCTTAAGGTGCCTAGTCCTTTACCAGTCTTTTACCTCCAGATAAATATTTCTTTCTGAACATACCAAGTTTGTATACTCTTCTGAAAGGTCTTTTTAAATAAAAGCAAGTTGTGTTAAAAAAAATGTTTGATTTGTATATACTTTTCCTCCCAGCCGCTTCTAAAGATGCCACATTTTTAAAGAAAATATCAACTCTAACACACTGTTAAAAATAGTGCTCGCTTCCTCGTAGCGGAAGCTGTTGTAGATACTCCAACATATACCTAATGTATTGGGTAAGTCTCCTCCAAGCCCCGCTGTAAATGTAGACATGGCAGCAACAAAGTGCCATGTCTACATTGTGTTTGGTATCGTTGGAAAGAAAATTACCTGTAGATTACGACATTTTTAAAAAGAGTTCCATTTAGCACTCTTGGTAAAACAAAAACTTGAGTAATCCTAATAGGAAGGTAAAAATTTCAGTTTTTGTAAAAATGTAAATATTAACTATTCAAAAAATTTCAAAAATGGGATTTTTACATTTTTTGCTGTTATGTCTACATTTAAAGAGGGGCTGGAAAGAGACTTGTCCAATAAATTAGATATATGTAGGAGTATCGACAACCGCTTCCGCTACCTAACTGGAGGCATGCACAATTTCTAACAGTGAGTTAAAGTTGATATTTGCCTTAAAAATGTGGCAATTTTAGAAGCGGCTGGCGGGAGAAGTATATAAGGGGTTTTTTTATACAGGTATAGAACTTTAAGTTGGCAACACTTTTTAACTGTCGGCCATTTTGTCAGCTGTCAAGTGATTTATGTTTAGTTTGCTTTAACATTTCAACATGAATAGACTGACGCCTGAACAACGCCTCAAAATTGTGCAAATTTATTTTGAAAATCATGGTTCTGTGCGAAATACGTATCGCACACTACATCCATTTGACAGTCAACATAATCCTCCATCAGAGCAATTAATTCGATTAACTATGGAACGTTTTCGCACCACGTTTACTCTAAGTGATAATATGCATCCACAGAGACGTCGTACAGTGCGTACAGAAGAAGTCATTGCTGATGTAGAGCGTAGCGTAGAGGAAGACCCCAATCAATCTATCTATCCATTAATGGTGACCGCTATAGAGCCATGATTACTGACTTTTTCGTTCATCAAATAAATTATAATGCCAGAATATTATCTTTCGAATAAAGTAAATTTCATGTCAATTTAAAAAATTCATCTTTGTTTTATTACATTTCAAAGTTTTATACCTCTATAAAAAACACCCTTTACAAAACAAAATTGTCCTCAACACCACTCGCTTTTATATGAAAATACCTTTCAGAATAGTATCCAGACTTTATATGTTCAGAAAGAAAATATTTATCTGGAGCTAAAAGACTCTTGGTGCTTTTTGGGAAAAAAATCGCAAAAATTATATTTTTTTTAATTTGATATTCTCATGTATTTTTTTTGTGCGCAACAAGATATTGCATTATTATTTTTATTTAATCAAGAATTTATTTAGTTAAATAACTAGTATTTTAAAAAAGAAATTTGCCCGGAGTTTGTCTCGCTATTCGCAAAAAACTGGACTCGAATTGAACCAAATTTGGAATTTCTCATTTCCAAAGGAGAATATCTCGGGAACTAATGGAGATACTCACACATATAAGCATGTTTTTTGTTAGTCTCTACTAGCAGATTACAAATATGCTATTTTTTTTTTTTTAGAAACATAAAATGGCAAGCACTTAAAATTTTATATGCAAAAAGTTCCCTATTTTCGATGGTAATATTGCCGCCCCCCGGCGGGTCTGAGGGTTTATGAAAAAAATTAAGCTCGATATTATGTCACTTATGCCTGTTACAAATCTTATTACAATCGGACGACTAAGTAAGAAATTGCCAAATTCTTTCCAAAAATTTTTGTCAAATATCCCACTGTGCTATAGTGCACAGTTTGTCAAATAAAAGTCCACGTTTTTTTTCACACAAAATGACGTAAATAAAAGTTGTTCTATTGATGGACCAGACATATTTACATAAATAAATACATTTTGTAATAATACCAATACAAACAATGTTTGTTAATAATGTATTTTAAATAATTTGATTACTACTTCATTGCAAAGCAGCAACTGTCATATTTTTACAGCTGTCATAGTATTTATTTCTATAATTAATACATAAATGTATTTACAAATAATTAAATAACATTCTCTTATTTTGTTGCTATCGATAAAATCGGGGTAGAGGGTAAATTTAATCAAGGCTGTCATAACAAGTATGTAACAAATTTCAGCTCTTCCATGTTAACGAATTTTTGAAAGAAAGTATGATTATTCTGTTCAGAATTTATGACTTTTGAAAAAATTGTTGTCCAAACATTTAGAAACACTTGAAACCCACAATCTGCTTCCGAATAGTAATCTTAAAAGCCTAATACAACGTTTTCACTGAACGTGTTTTGGACGTGTTTTGAAATAAAACATGTTTTGTACATGTTTTCCCATACAATTTTTTTTCTTCACCAAAACACTTGTTTTGCTAAAAACACGTAATGGAAACATAGTGTAAAACGTGTTTCAATTATTGTAATAAAGATTTAAACTTTATATTAGGATAGCATAAATGTTTTTATGCCCATTTAAAATCGCATTTGTACAACCATAGAAACCCAGGATGAAACTGTAAGCCTAACATTTGTAATGAATTATCATTTTCTTTTTGATATTTCCTAAGAGAAAATCTCTAATAAGATACAAATAAAATAATATAAAATAGTAAATTTTGTTTCCAAAGTTTTGTCAACTTTTTGTTTGTATTTGATTTTGGTTTAGACATATTTTTAAGTTATGTCTGTCTACAAATCCTACTACCATATAGATATATCCCTGCAAACATTTTTTCCAAGACGATATTGAGGGGATATCTTTTTTTCCATATGAATGGAAATATTTCGCCAATATAATTTTTTTCATTCTGCACTGATAATAATTCAGGCATAAAATTACGAAAAATAACAAAATTACGAAAAATTTCGTAAAATAAAAGAAATTTTGTTCATTTTATGATAATTTTCGTTGATTTGACAATAGTTTGGTATTATTTTTATAAAAAATTTAAATATGAATGTTAAGACACAGATTTAAAATAAAAGACTACAAAAATTATTAATCCTAATAAACAAAAATCAAATCAACACAAATTTAATTGTAAAAATATAACAAGAAAATATTGGGTCCAATTGACCCAAATATAACAAGTGTTTGTAAAACAAAATTTCGGCCATTGTTAAATTTTTTATAATATTTTTTGGCATTAATAAAACTTTTGATGCAATAGATTTAATGGTACTGACTTTTATTGAAAAGCAGCAGTTTAAGAAGTTTTTTTTATTTTGGTTTCTGTTTTTCCAAATTGGATCAACTTGACCGAGATGGGAGAGAAGGGTTAATGGAAAATTTTTTATTTTAAACAATTGTACATATATTTAACTTCTTGGTAATTTAAATAGAATTTGGAAAAAACACTTATATTAAACTACATTTACACTGAACCCCATTTTAGTTCTTTTCAAGTTTTCGACGTCAAATTAAATCCGAAAGTTGAAAACAACGAAAAAACGTATTTTAGGTTAGATTAGGTCGGGTCGAAAAGAGGATTCGGAGAAGGGAAATGCTTCCCTAATCCGATTCAAGTCCCTGAGGACTTACACTTAAGCCAGAATGTCGGCTTGTTGTGCGCTCTAAAAATCGGTCCCATGTCTATTTACTACCCCAGGAACTCCGCACTGACGAAATTCCTCAACCTCTTCCATCCTATGCCCCTAAGATCCCCAATGTGGATATTGGGTCACTGGATAGTATTTCGACCCGGATCTCGGCAAATGCCGGGCATTTACAGAGATAGTGTTCCAAGGTCTCCTCGTCCTCCCCACAGGCCCTACACACTCCCGAGTCCGCTCTACCAATACGGTGGAGATGGGTCCTCAGTGTCGAGTGTCCCGTGAGGATTTCCATCAAAAGACTTAGTTCCTTCCTACTAAGATTCAGAATATCCCTCGTCCTGTCCCTGTCCGGGTTGCCCCAGAGAATCCCCGTGGTTCTGCCAATACCCGCATTCTCCCAGATGGTCCTATGCATGGTGTCAGCCCAATCCACCAGTTCCGCCTTGAGAGCTCGAAAAGGTCTAGCGTTCTCCAAAGTGTCTAGCGTTGCCCTTTACAAAAAAAAAGATATTTAGTGTTTCAATGTAAATGTAATATTGTAAAAATTTATATTGTATTTTTTAAATTTTAACTAATTTAAATTTTTTTTTGGTTTCTTCTGCATTTTAAATTCTTGCTATTAATTTTCAGTTTTACTATTTTTTTAAAGACTTTTAAGTGCTCAAAAAAATGTCGTTAGGTTTTTTTATTATTACATTATTAGATTAACCATCTATGGTTTATTATGTTTTCTTAATTTGAAAACATAACATAACAAAGTCCCCTGAAGATTTCCTTAGGCAGGAATGAAATCCGGATAGGGACACGCCTACATCAGATTGCTTTTCACAATTTGTTAAATAAGTTTTGGGATTTTAGCACATTTAATTACTATAAATGCAATTTACTTTTTGTTTTGTAATTTTTAGTTAACGTGTTAATCTTTAAAGCCATTTTAACTTATATTATAAAAATGAAAGAACATCAAACAAATGAGTCAAATTGCATAACATTCCACTTCAACTATATATTTTTTGTAAGAAAACACCTTTTCCAGTTTTTTTATATTGTGTTTGTTTAATTTGTATTTTTTTGTATTTTAACATACATGCAAAAAATATAATTTTGCTGTTAGCCATTCAACTTAAAAACAGCATAAGCTCAGACGTTTGCCTTGTAAACTGAACGTTCTGCGATCGATCTGTACTTTTAAATGATTTAAAAATCAAACGCATCATCTAAAGCGTCACAAAGGGTCTCAAAGGACAACGCCATGTTAAAGTCATTGGATTCTTTTACATTAAAAATCCGACTTATGATCTTTCCCTGCCACCTTATGACCTATAGTGCGTGTCACCTGGTACCGGTACCTTTGCCCTGAAAGGCAAGTATCGGGCTTCAAAGCTTTCAGGCTTTAAAGCTTAACATTTCGTATTGCAATGTTTGCAGGGATACATACATATAAACTTTAATAAACATATGCCAAATCTATTGAAGTTGTTTTTTGTTACCTATATGGATTTTTGTTGCTGTTGGGTCTTTCTTATGTTACAAAGGATAAAGGTGATCCAATAACACAAAAGCCTGCATGTTTTCATCATGACAATAAAACAAAACACAAACAAAACATGGATAGAAAAGAACTTTTTTATAACCTTAAGCATATGTTTGAAATATCTTACACACAGAAAATTGATGTGTGATGACAATCGAATTTATTGTCAATTTTCGACTGGTTAAAGCTATCGAAATTTCGTAATTACATTCAAATTGCAGTCGACTTAACTAATTGTCTATTGGCTCTACAACTTGACAATTCAGAGAAAAATATCATAGTTAACTCAATTATTATATCATATTTAAATTTACATCTCGATTAAAAAATAGTAACAGTTCTAATATAAAATCATAACTCATTTGATATTTGATCGATATTAAATCTTAGCCAAGTTCGTCTCAAAATTGTGGTGCCCAGTAATATCCAATTGGATCCCTCACATATATAACTGGATTAAATTAGAGCAAAATTCATTTTAAAATTTAGGAATCCAATAATATCTAATTAATATCCTGATAGATATCCCACGAAATTAATTTATGTATATCTAATTGGATTAGATTCAAAAATGTAACTAGTTTTTGGTGAATCGAATTAGATATTTTTAAATTAAATTAGATCTACTTAAATAAATTCCATGAAATATTTAATTTTGAATAAAATAAAAAAAAAATTAAAAATTTGTGCAAAAAATAGTCATCAGGCGCATATATATAATTATTAGGGTGTCCTTTAAACATAGATTTGTAATTACACCCACCAGTTTTATGGCAAATGGTTCCAAATGGAAGAAGAGATCCTTCTGATGAGATCTTTAGCCAGATCGAAATACTAGTATCATTCTAGCTAGTATCTTTGATTTGCTTTATTTTTGTAAATATACGGAGGTTAAAAGCTCGTTCTAAATTAAAAATGGAAGAAATCGATTTTTTTCAAAAACGCTAACACGTGCCGAATTTTGACCGAAAATGTCAGATTTGTTGAAAAAGTGTATACTTATTAAAAAATCCCATAATTCAAAATTTGGGAAAATTAATTTTTCATATAATATATCGCACTTGATCAACAAGAGGGTATTAACTCAAAATTTTAAAATTTTCAGTAGAGTCAAAAAACTGTTTATGGCCACATTTTAACAGAACTTAAAAATTCAAACATATCATAATAAGCAAATTCCATTTGAAAATATATATACATTGTTTTTGTTTTAAAATTTACCACTCATTGCAAAAAAAAAAATCAATTTTTTTAGTTAATACCATTTTTTTGAAATTTTATCGATTTTTTTTTGGTATTATTTTGAATATTTCATCAACTCAAAATCAACTCAAAATACAACCAAAATACAACCAAATATAAATAAAACAGTTTGATTATTTTTAACACAAATAAAGGCTCAAATCAAAATAATACCTTTTCTATGAAAATATACGATTAATTTCTATTTGAACTTTTGTATTAACTCGAAATAATACCTTTTTGTTGAAATAAAGGTAATCTCAAAAGTGGTTTTCGGGATGAAAGAGTAATCGGAATACGTTGAAATTTTTACAATAGATAGATATTGATGTTGTTAGTTGATTTCTTGAAAAAAGTGATATTTTAAAAATTTTGAGTTAATACCCTCTTGTTGATCAAGTGCTATATATAAATTCATAGGTTATCGTTAACCCACTTTAGCCTGCTGGAATCAAAATTGACCCAAAAATTTGATAAAAAAACGTGTTATTTTTAAAATTAATTTTAAAGATTTTTTGGAATTCCTAATTTGGAGGTGTCAATTGCTATTTTTTATAATATAACAGTTGTTACAAAATAAAAAAATATATTGAAAAAAATTTTAATTCGAGTTTGTGTTTTGAGCGACTTCTTTCCATGACATTTTATGAAAATACCTAATTTTGTCAAAAATTGTACAAATTTTGAATATTATCATCAAAATTTGCATTATATTCAAAAAATATCACTTTCATTTGATTAGACACATTTATCTTTACTTTACTTTAAATAATATTTAACCCTTAACCTGGGGACAAAAATTATCCATGAAATCTAATTTTAATTATGACTACAAGATTGTAAAGCTTTTAAATTGATAAAAAATATCCACTTGATAAAAACAATTATTTTGTGTAACTTGATCCATATAGGGTTAATGTTTCCACTTTTGACAAAAAAAAAAAAACAAAAACCCACTAGAAAATTTGGATACGTGATAAAGAGTACTAAAATGACGGACAAGCGCAATTCTTTATAGTGCCAATCTTGTTTCTAAGGGTGTAAAAGGTTCTGTAAAATATGGCCCTAGCTTTTTTTAACCCCGTTTTTCATCTTTGTTCCAAAGAAACTAATGAAACTAAGAAACTAAAAATAAGAACTTAAAGGCATTTTAAAGATCTATTAAATATATTTAAAGGGCTATACGCCACCCCCTACGACGTATACAAATTTCGATAAAATATGAATATGATGAATAAGATGGTTACAAATTATTAATTACACAATCTAGTTTAAACCCCGAAGGGCCGAATACAATCGCTTAAATATTCTTATGTCATCACAAATATTTGGTTCTTTATTATTTGTTAAATAAAATATTTTTAACCCTTGGTATAACAAAACGTTTTGGAAATTTCTGTCTACTAAAAGTTTAAAAGTTTTCCCGAGGGAATTATACGGAATATCACCGATGACTTCATTTAGTCTTTCTCGAATTTTCTATACATTGTAGGGGGGAAAACAAATAAACATATACCCATTTTAATGTTTTTAGTAACTCTTTTGATATATCTTTAAAATACCTTTAATTTGATACCGATTTTTTATAGTTTCGTTGGAAAAAAGCTGATAAAAACAAAACCAAAAAGAACAAAACTGGGGAATTTTTGATCCTTTTAACCCTCGAAAGTAAGACTGGTATTATAGTCTTATAAAATTGAAGTGATATTTTTCAGAAAATTATGCTAACTTTAATGAAAACATTTAAATTTTGCTTAACTTTCGATAAAATAATCAGTTTTCATAAATTGTCCTGGAAAGGAGGCGCTCCACACACAAACACGAATTATAATTTTTTAAATTAAATTTTTTTTTCTTTAATTACAACTATTATATTATTACAAAATAGCAATCGACATCTACAAATTGGTCATTTCAAAAATGTTTATAGTTAATTAAAAAAACATTTTTATCAAATTTGTGGTTCATTTTTGATTTTAATGATATCGACTACAGAATTCTATATCTGAATAATTTTAAGTGCACGAAATGAATAAATAAATAAATCATTAAAAAGATTAGATTTTTCAAAAATTTCGAATTATGGTAATTTTTAATAAGAGTACACTTAAAAAAAAAAAATCGGCAATTTCGATCAAAATTTATCAAGGGTTGACCCTCTAACGGATAAGACTGCCTCAGGGCAGTCTTCATAAAATTTACCACAAATGCGTCAAATGAGCGTTTCATACTTACAAATTACTATATTCCGATAGAAAACTAAATTTGTTAAATATTTTGCGCAGAAATTTTTCGTGTGCCGTCCACACACGAAAAATTTTCGTTAAATTTCAAAAAATAATTATTTTTGAAAAAACATAGTTATCAAAAATCTAAAAAACCAATTTAAGTTGACAAAAAACTCTTTATAGTAAATTATAAGTAAGATTGAAACTTTATCTTTAATAATAATTCCTTACTTTAGTCCAAGGACTCACAGGATTTTATCAGGATTCCTCTAAAGGACATTGTCTTAACTTATAAACTAAAAGACGGATTTTTATGAAATTTTGCAAAAAGAAGACATTAAGTATTAATAGCAAAGCGTTTAAGTTTGAACAATATAAATTGAAGTTTTGATACTTCTTCGCCTAATTTCGCATTTTCCAAAAAGCGAAAACCGCGATATTTTCTTAAATAGGAGCAGAAAAAAAATTTTTTTTGGAGTGTGGTTATATCTTGGTAAGATAAATAATTTTTGTCCAAAACTTCTCTTTTATATGCTTTAGTTTCGAAAATGCGCCCTAAAATATTTTGGCTCATATCGCCTAAATTAGGCAACGATAAAAAATTTTATTGAAGAACTTATTATTTGTTTTTTCGAGTTTGCCAGTTAGAGGGTAAACGTTTAGCAAAAAAAAAAAAAAAACCGAATTCCTCGATTTGGAACCATTTGCAACAAAATTGTAGGGTGTAATAAACGAAAATCGACGACCGATCTTAAACCGCCGAAGATTTTTTGACGAAACTTCGACTAAAAATAAATTTTGTACAGATTTTGGCCATTTACTGCTCCCTTTGTCAAAAAAATATAGTACTATAGCTAAATCTTTAATGGACTAAAATTATGGCTAATTCAAAATTAGTAACCAATTTAGTATAAACTTAATTTGTAACATTAGAAAAACTAAAACGTAATAAAAAATCTTAAAAAACAAAAACAACATTTTTTGACTTTAAGTTGATGTAAGGCTCTGAGACTATCTGGCTACAATTTGTAGATATCGCTAAAAATCGATATCACATTGTTAAAAATTATCGACCCCAACAAATTTTGTTAAAATCGTTCTGCTGGTTATCCTAAAATGGGAAAACGTAAAAATGGGACATATATCAACCATTAGTCGTTAACGGGATAAGAGACATCCTAGTTTCGAATAATTTGTTTGTCCTCTACAACATACACAAGTTTCATTTAAATCTGCTTGTTCACCACTGTATAGTTTAATTTTTTAGTTTAATTTCAAATTCTAATCTATTTAATATAAAGTTGTTTCAGCTTGATTTTATAATTTTATCCTATGTTCACCAATACAGTTGTCAGCACTAAACTTTTTTCTCTGTGTATGAGTGCATGTACTTTATGCTTTATTACAGCCACCTTCAAAAGTTGGAGAAGAAATTTTAGTTCAAGTTATAACTTGTAACGGTTAAAAAAAATACGCTTAGATGCTAAGAATAAAATTTCTTAAGGGTTAAGTTTTTTTTTTTGTAATGTAAATGAATGATTTTCCTTTAAAAACTTTATTAAAAAGTTTTACATTCTTACTTAAGAAGGCAAAAAGAAAAATATTTAAAAGGAAATTATTTTAGGGAAAGGATACAAAAAATTCGGTTAAGTCATATAAAAAATTTTTTTTTTTTTTTGTTTCATTTATATTTTTTTTGCCAACAAAAAAAAATTAAAACTTTTAAATTTGTACCCCAACTACTAACCCCTCAAAAAAAAAAAAAAGGAAACTTACCTAATACCGTACGTACACCTAAGGTTCCTCTAGATATTGATATCATTACAGCCACAATAGATACCCCGCCTGTTGCAAATACATAATCGGCTTTACTGTGTTCTTTCTTCTTACCAAATAAACGTTTCCATAGTGGTGTGAATACCGTAAATGCTATAAACAACACAAACATCAGATAATCCCAACCCAAAGTACGTAACTCCTTGGCCATTTTAAAGCTAAAATAAGAAAATACAAATTAAAAATAAAATTTAATGATTTAAAGCAAATACTTAAAATTAATTTTTTTTATCTAATTTCAATGGAAAATAAATAGCAATTTTTATTATTTAACCATAGTTAGAGAACCACAACTGCTTTACACAATTTCATTTACACTCAAAAGACACTCTTACACTCTTACATTCCTACATTTTTACTTTCTCTATGCACTATGGTTTCAAAGACAACTTTTATTGGCCAAAATTCAATATTTTCTCACATTCTCATTTCGTGTCTTTGTTGTAGACATCTTATAATAAACACTTCAAAACAACAGAAAATACCTTGTTTTTTTATGTGTTTTAAACTTGAAATTTATAATCAAAAAAAAAAAAAAAAAAGCACTTCATATACTCTTACCTAAAATTTATAGAAAATGATAGTTATAAGACTAATAAAAGAAATATATTGAGCTCTAAATATTATATATTTTTTTGCATTGTCAGATTTTGCAATTTTTTGCAACTTTATAAGAAAATTAATTTTTTCAAGAACACCTTTTTTTTAAAAAAAAATTCCTATTTGTTACAATTAAATAGTTTTTTTTTATTTAATCTTAATTTAATGTTTGTACTACGACTAGTCTATATAGACTAACTAATAGTTTATTTCTAATTGCTAAATTAAGCAATAATGACATTCATAAAAGATACAGAAATAAAAGTTTAGTTTAGTTAAACTTAATCTGGTGCAAAACAACCAATAAGGTCATGAGGTTTATAGCGATTAAGCCTTCTAGCTAATACCGAGGTGTTTAATATATTCGGAATTCCTTTGTTGGGATGACTCAATTATCTAAGACTACACTCAGCCAAAAAAAAGTTAGTAGAAAATCTGTAAAAGGTTTTCAATTCCATTTTACTATTTTTGTACTAATTTTTAGTACAATATATTTTTTAGTAACAATTGTTGCTATTCGCATTTTACGAATTACTGAATTTTTTTTACTAATTTTTGTTACAAAATAAATTGGCCAAATATGAGTCATTCCATGTCAGACCGTACGATTTTTGCTAAAAATTTACTTTGATGTCTCCTATGTCTTTTAAAATTTTAGTACGTATTCTTAATTACGAATTACTGAATTTTTTTTTACTAATTTTTGTTGCTGATTTTAGCAAAACATTTACCTAATTTTTCAAAACCAATTGCTAAATTTAGCAAAAATGTTTTTCGATAAATTAAGACCTATACTTACAAAAAAAAATTGGCCAAATATGAGTCATTCCATGTCAGACCGTACGATTTTGCTAAAAATTTACTTTGATGTCTCCGATGTGCATTTGAAAATCGTGCAAATCGCTACAAATCTTCCGACATGACAACTTTTAAGCTAATGTTTTTCTAAAACTAGTGAATGGATTTTTAAGTTTAATACCTTATTTTAAAGGTATTTGAACCTTCTTTTTAAAAATTATTTTTTTTAATTTATTTTTTTTATTTTTAAAATTTGTTTTTTTTTTTCTTAATTTTTGTTTTCCATCCTCTTCGACCAAGTCGAAAAATATGAAAACAATATTTTCTTAAAGCTCAATCTAACATTAATATTCTCTGTACATTTCAGAATGGAAGTCCATTGTGGTACCACAAGTACCATATTTTCGAGCGTGTTAACGAAAATGTTAATGCATGCATTAACAAATTCATATTGCCCTTGAGCATTATTTGTTTTGCTTTTTCTATGTGCCGTTAAAATTTTTTTTGTATGTTTTACTTGCAAATGTAATTTTTCGTGGTCCTACAATGGAAAAAAATCGGAAAAAATATAATCCATTCGACTTCCATTCTGAAATTTACAGGGAATATTATATATATTGAGCTTTAAGAAAATATTTTTTTCAGATTTTTCGACTTGTTCAAAGATGGTGGAAAACATAAATTAAATAAAAAAAAACCAAATTTTGAATATAAAAAAAATAAATTAAAAAAAAAAAATAATAATTTTTAAAAAGAAGGTTAAAATACCTTTAAAATAAGGTATTACACTTTAAAATCTATTCACTAGGTTTTGAAAAACATCAATTTAAAAGTTGTCATGTCGGATGACTTTTCAAAAAAAAAAATTTAAATTTTTTTCTGGAAGCATGGGTAAAATATTTTTTAATGTTTAATACGTCTGGCAAATTTAAATTAATCGGAAGAGGTGTTGTAAAAAAGGTGTTCGGTCTGACATGGAATGACTCATATGCTATAAGGATATTATATACACACCCAGAGAAATAAAGTGCAAACCGAATTGAAAAGCGTATTTTAATAGTGACAACATATAAATTCAGTTAGTACAACGATATTTACATACGATTTCTGAATATTTTGGGTATTGGAACTAAAATTCAATTGAATTAACCGAACTTTGTTGAGAAAACTAATGTTTAGTTGTACCTACCGACTGAACTTTGTAATCACCGAATTTGAGTAGTAGTACCCGAAATTCAGTTGAGTAGTAGTACCCGAAATACCACTCAAGGAAGAAAATTCCATCATATTGACGAAAATAATTCATAAATCGTTTGATTATTAATCATATTTATGAAGTTTTAATAAATTCGACGAAGAGTTTTATAAAAATTGCAAATAAATATTTCATTGATTTTCATTATTTCATAAAAACGTAAAAATAATTCTATTCAAGGTAAATCAATTTTATTTATTATTGTAAATACAAGCGATCAATATTGATAAGACCAAATAATATAAGACCAAATGAAAACATTAGAAATCAGTTTATCTATACCACGGTCAGTGATTGCACAGAAAATTTCGTATAGACGCAATCGAACAAATAAAAACATAACAAATATAACATTATTCAAAAATTCAAAAGAACAGGGTCACTGACGAAGGTTCAATACCAGAAACTTCGCAGAAAAAAATTGAAAAATTTGTAGTTATGATTTTTAGAAAATACACTCATTCTTCTCTACCACACCTTTCACAACCAAAATAATTTTTATTTTAGCATACAGCATTTAAAAATGTAGATAACTTAGATTAATGTACAAAAATCGATATTTTTATTTTTCTGAAAGAAATCTACACCATTGAAAAGGTCTTTAAATCAGACTTGGGCGATGTCAATTATATTTCACAATCATTCACTTGTGAAATTTTTCAATATTATTAATAATATCAGACCTACGCTCACACTTGTGAGCTTAAGAGCTTCCTTGGAAAATTTGTAAAATTTTTAATACCAAACATGGGGATTAGTAACAACATCTGGGTATTAAATTACTGGACAATTACTCAATTACACCCAATTACATGTAATTAGACATAAAAAGTAATTGGCATGTAATTAAATACACAATTATTGGTATTATGTCCCATGTGTGGTATAGACAAAATTTAAAATTTTCCAAGAAAGCTTTTAAGCCCACAAGTGTGAGCGTAGGTCTGAAATTAATAATGATATAGAAAAATTTCACAAGTGAATGATTATGAAATGTAATTAAGGTCGCCCAAGTCTGCTTTAAATATTAATTAAATTTTCGTTCAGGTTCAGAAACCATGGACTAAAATTTTGATTTTCCATTTGAAATTACAAATGTATCATTTGCAATTTGCTTCCTTTTCAATTGAAAATCAGAAATATCATGTTAATTTTCACAGGTGCTTTCTGAATTTTAAACAGAATTATAAATAGTGTATGTTCTTAACTACACTTAGAGCACTATGTAGGTAAGGATCACTGCAAATGTAGTTAAAAAAAAAGTTAAATTTCACTTAAAGAAAGGACGACTTACATTTCAGTAAATTCAACTAACATTGTCATTTGTTTTTTAATTTTCAAAAAATTAACCACAATTGTAGTAAAAATGAACCACATATGTTAGTAAAAAATAAACAAACATTTATTAAGTAACAAAAAACAACCATACAAAATGAATGTAAAATCATAAAACAGTCATTTGATGTGGTTTGTTTTTTTAAATGAACTACAAGGTTAGTAAAAAATTTAATTTCTTCTACAAATGACTGGCATTTACAATAAAAATGAAGAAACTGTATTACAACCCAAACAACTACATATTTTTAAAGCAGAAGTTCCCTGAGTGTAAAAATAATATTTTCTGAATTTCAATTAATATTTTCTGAATATTATTTGATGTGTTCTATTAAATGTTATTTTTTTTTAACATATCTAAATTAAAATTTTCTGAATTTTAATTGATGTTTTTTAAATATAAAATTATTTTTTTAAATCGCTGTATTTTCAATAGAAAACAAAAACACAACCACAACTAAAACTAAAACTACAGCGGAGCAAATTTTTCCATAAGTCCGGAGTTTTAAATATAATGTATGTAAAATAAATATTTGTTTTTTGTTTAATTTGTAGAAATATGTACTTCTATTCTGCATCCAATGTAAAATTTTCAGTCATAATTTCTCACACTCACAAAATATGTAAGATACTCTAACAAACAGTGTTGCTAGGTTTGACGATTTTTAGTCATTTTGACGAATTTTAGTACCTAAAATAACTAAATGACGATTGGACGATTTTTGCTTTCAAAATGACGATTTTTTGAGAAACGTTTAATATGTCAGCAAAACATGTGTATAAGCTATTCCTCAAAAATCACCGTATCTTTTTTTGGATCTTTATTATTTTGTTGAAATTAAAAACTATTTTTTATTAAAGTCTAACATATATTTTCTAAAATGATGTGAAATAAAGTTTAGCAATAAAATTATTTTATGGATTCATCTTAGGTTTATTTTAATTTATTTTCTGCACTTAAAATAATGTGTAGGTAAATACCACTTCAAATGTAGTTAAAAACAAATGAAGTTTCACTTGAAAAAAGAACGACTAACATTTCAGTAAATTCAACTAACATTGTCATTTGTTTTTTACTATTCAAATAATTAATCACAATTGTAGTATTAACGAACCACTATGCAGTAAAAAATAAACAAACATTTATTTGTTTTATTTTTTAAATAATAAAAACTACTGTATGAAATCAGTGTAAAATCATAATACTGTAAGTTAATGTAGTTTGGTTTTTTAAATGAAAAAATTAAATTTTTTTCTATAAATGACTGTATTTTTCACTTAAAAATAAAGATACTGAATTACAACTCAAACAACGACAAATATTTACAGCAGAAGTTCCCTGAGTATGTGCTTACTTTTTTCATGGTTGGCAAACACTACCTTTTCATTACAATGGCAGTTGCCTGCCACGGCCACAATAATGCAGTTATGAAAGTTTTAAAACTACGATTCCAATAGTGGCATGTGTCCTTACAGAGTTTATTTCAAAATTCTACCCATTAAATTTTGTTTAATCAACAAAATAACGTTATAAATCGTCGTTTAGGTATTTTAGCGTTATTTTGACTTTAACTAGTTCAAGATATTTCAAAATCAAAAATGTAATATAGAAAACTAAAACCGTTTACATAAGAAGAAATATGCCTTTAATGTAATCTCGTTTTTAAAATTTTCATTCCGCTCTTAGTGTTACTGTGATATCCAATCGTTATTACGAAAAGTTATTGAATGCCAACCCTGCTTTTTTAATATTTATATTTTTATAAAATTTAATTAGTGTAAGATTCAGATAAAAATAAAATATTTTTTAAATTAAAAAAAAAAAACCATCCAAGTTTTTGCGAAACAAACATCGTGTTCGAATATTCTGATTTATAAATCCAAAAATAAATCCGGTGCTTAAATAAAAAAACAGGCCTAATAAAGTGTTCCAAAGTGAAACTTCAGATATTCACTATTTATATTTGAAAATGGAAAAACATGCAATAATAAACAATATTTGAATAAAAATAATATAAATAATAAATTAAATTAAAAATATTTTTTAGAAATATTAAAAACCAACCCAAAATGAAAAATATGAAATAATCAAAAATTTCACAATGTATTGTATTCAACTATGTCATCACATGTAATGCAATTTGAAACTTTAATTCGTTAATGGAAGTCCAAATTTAAAAATTAAAGAAAATACCATTGTTAAGAATTTCTAAGCTTTGAAAAAGAATTTAAGATTTAAAAATGGTGCTACTGAAATGGTGTTTACAAAATTATGTAGAAGTAATTAACAGTTAAAGTGGTAAAGTGCTATCGTTATTTATAATATCAGGATTTTCGAAGTTTAAATTCAGAAAAAGTATAAAAAATCGTATTGTATTACACCGATAGTACAAGAGCACTTGAAATGTGAATTACATTAATGTTCTTTTTTAAACTTTATCCCACTTGTAACAAATATTTTTTGTTTTGTCTATTTTTTTAACGATTTTTTAAAATATAATGACGATTTTGACGATTTTTATTGGAAAATTGGACGATTTTATGCTCAACATACCTGGCAACACTGCTAACAAAATCAACAAAATATGTATATTTTTTTTTAAAGAGAGATAAAGGAAAATATTAGTTGTGTATGTAGAAGGAATCTGTACACACACTTTGTTTTTTTTCCTATAAAAATTGGATTTTTCAAGGCTGTATATGTTTTTTTTTTTGCAATAATACAAAAACAATCTCTTGTAGATAAAAACATGTTGAGCCAGTCACTACAAAAACGAAAGGCGAAAGGCAAACAATAAAAAATGTTTCCGGTTAAAATATTAAATTATTAAATATGAAATAAATAATTAAACTAATAAGGTCAGTTTTATAATAAATATATTTATGTGAATATATTTAAATATTATTTTTCTATTCTTTCATCACTTTAATATTTTTATGCAATTCTATATGTTATCAAGAAAGAAACAAAAACAGACAGACAAAAAAGATCTGTAGTAAACTAAACGCATATCGCACACATAGTTCAAAAGTGACTCAACTCAAAATTTTTCATTTTTCAGAAATTGAAAAAAAAATATTTGCAACTTCATACAAATTGAAACATAAAGAAAGACATAACTGTTTTTTTAGCAACAGTTAACAACAACAAAATACACTGATTTTTTTTTTTATATAAACAAGTGTTATAGTTTAAGCATATAAACCCGAAAAATTAAAATTTTGAGTTGAGTCACTTTTGAACTAGGTGTGCGATATGTTGGTTGGTTTAACTTTTTCTAATATGTATCTGGAAGAATGCGCAGTAGTCCCAAACATGAAAAACGTTGCATTTTCAAATATCTGTAATTAAATTATTAAAATAATATAATTTTTATAATAAAAAATTGATTTTCTTATGTAAATATGGTTAAATATTGTTGTTTCCCTTTTCTGTAATTTTAATTTTCCACATGGTATCAATGAAGAAATAATGCAACGTAACTAACAATAATACATACAGACAACACAGACAACAATGATCTAGAAAAATTAAAACGATAAAGTGTATAGGAGAATAAAATTATTTGAAAAATATAATGCGCTTTTTACAAAAAAAATTATTAAAAGTGATAGTTACAAAAATTTTACTTAAATTTAGTAGCGCTTACTAATTTTTTCTACTACTTTCATTGTACTAATATTATTAAAATTTTGTATTTTTTTTTGCTGATTTTAGCAAAATGGTTTTGAATTGTAGTTTAGAACTATTTTACTAAAAATTAGTAGCGTTTACTAATTTTTATTACTAATTTCATTGTACTAAATTTAGTAAAATTCAGTAATTTTTTTTTTTGCTGATTTTATTTAGCAAAACGGTTTTAACTTGCATTTTACAATAATTTTACTAAAATTTAGTAGTACACTCAAAAAAAAAAGTTAGTAAAGTCTGCAAAAAATTTTGCTGAGTCAGCAAAAATTTAGTCAGGCTTGCAAAAAAATTGCTAATGTCAGCAAAATCGTTTGCTGCAAATCAGCGAGCTGATTTTTAGCAACAAAATTAGTAGATTCAGCAAAAGTTTTGCTAACACTTAGCGGATTAGAAATTAAAAAACTCTTGCTGAAAATTAATAAAATTGTTGCTGAATATTGGTAGACTGAAAAACACTTAAAAAATTTGTAGAAAAATTATACTTTAGTTAGTTTATTTGCTGAAACTCATATAACATATTTTTGTGATTCTTTTAAAAATAATTTACAATACGTTACAAAATATAAAAATGTTCATACTCCCACATTGACGACATCCATTAATGTAATATCTAAAAAAAAATAGAAATACTTATATATAACATAAACAAAATTATCTTTCCACTACTTACATCAATGGTTTTCTAAATGATGCTATCTTTTAAAGAAACGCAAATGACGCAAATAATTACAGAAACTAAAGAAAAAAAAAAAAAAAATTAACACGTACCCCAGCAAAAAATAACCCGAATTTGGCAAGCAGTAACTCCATTTTATGCTTCCAAATAGCGTTTCACCGCATTGCATACTATAAAGCAATTACGGAAGGCATTCTGTAGTGCTTTCAAAATGCCTTCTTTGAAGCAGTGAATAATGCACACAATGAAGCAATAAAGAATGCATACTATGAAGCCTTAATGTTGTCAACATACAAAAAAGCGCTTCTTATTGCCTAAGAAGGCATGAATTTGTTGCTTCTAAGAGCACATTAAAGAAGCGCTTTTAAGCTGCTTAAAAGAGACATACCAAGTGGGACATCGCGAACAAAAATCATGCCTTCTTTATATGCTTTGGAAGCGCTTCGTAATTAAATAATGCCTTCCGAAAGCTCTTCTGGGTAAGCACTAATTTCTGCTGGGAAACATCACTTTTTTGCAATAAGAAAAATGAAACATAAAAATCAACTTAAGGTGTGTGTCTTTCGCTTTAGTCTGTCTACCTCTCTGTATATTTGTTTCCAATTTGACCACACTAGCTTAATAATCTTTATAAACATTTAGTTTAGAAATACACTTTTAATCATTATTAAATTTAAATATTTTATTTTGCCTTTTATTTAATTAATTAACATTCACTTACTTTCACAAGCCGATGACAACACCAAATTTAAGTTTTTTTAATCCACAATTTTGTTTTATGTATGAAAAATAGATACAAAAATCTTCCATGGTTTAACTTTTTTTATATGTCTTATTCAAGTTGTACTTTTTAGTACAATTTTTAGTGGTTGTCGGCCACACTATTAATGTGCTTATCAGCACAATTTTTTTTAGCCAAATAAATTAGTAAAACATTAGTATAATATTAGTAAAACATTAGTTCTAAACAGTTAAATGCTGAATGAGTATAACTAAAATTTTAGCTGAAACATAATTTTAGTAAAAAGTTAGCTAAAAAATAGTATACCTGATTTACAAGACGTTTTACTAAATTTTCTACAAACTTATTTT
Organism: Delia radicum; assembly: GCA_021234595.1. Lineage (NCBI taxonomy): Eukaryota > Metazoa > Arthropoda > Insecta > Diptera > Anthomyiidae > Delia > Delia radicum. The sequence goes on from CM037851.1 coordinate 220,730,802, forward strand.
TTTGAGCGTAAAAGCCAGCTCATTATTCTATATTTGATTTCCATTTATTTTTTTTAATTTCGACGTGTTTCTTCCAATGAAGTTTTGGTCATACCTAGATATTTAGCAGTGTTTGCAAATGGCACTTCAACGCTGTCGATAAAGTTTGGTAAGTGAGTTGTTTGTTTGTCAGTGAAGTTGATATGGATATATTTGGAACACATTGTTCACATTTCTTTGTTCACACTTGTACATCATCTAGAGCCTTCTGTAGTTTTTCGATTACAGTTTTATTTATTAATAGTGAGATGCTGTAAAACGATTAAAATCGAGAGTTCGGTTTACCAGATGTTAATGTGTAATATTAAAAAAGAATTCCACCATAATAATGAATTAATATAACCAAAAAAATTTTATAAATAAAAGTACTTTAAGGGGTTAATAATTCAAAAAAGGTACGATTTAAATACAAATCCTATTTTAAATCAAAAAAATTGTAATTTTTTTATTTTGGTAATATTGGCCATGAAAAGTGGTATGTGAACCATAGTGCTATGGTTTTAATTCATGCTTTATGCATAATTTACTTAAACTCAGAAACCAGAAAATTACATTATTTACCCATAACATCACACTTACAAAAAAAAACGAAAAAAAAAAAATTGTCTCTCTACCTTCCAATTTTAAATACTGTTTGCTGCTGCTACTGCAGCAATACGCTAGAGATAGTTGGAATGAAACAAACAAAAATAACATTTGTTTTAGATCTCAATTTTTCTATTTATAGAGTCACGGTTGTTTCTCGTAAATTTCACTACAACCGCAGGCATTAAAACATACTCATAATATCTGTGCTATGTTAAGAACAACTACAGATTCCTGTATTACACACATACACTTAAAAAAATATATGGAGAAATCTTTGTGAACGGGAAACCCTCTGCTGTTCAAAATTGAGCTAGACGTAGATAGTTGTATCATCGCTTTAAATTTAACTGAATATCTCTTCTTTCAAAAGTCGAGTGTAGCAATATGAAGGTAATGGTATTTGTTCCAATATAGAGGCGCAATATCAGATACTTTTTTGAGAGACTTTTAAAAACTTATTATGGAGTGACGGAATCGGGTAGAAAATTAGTGCTCGGAGGTTTTTGGTATTGAACCTGGAATCCGTTGTCAGATTTTTAAAATTAAAAATTAAAGATGCAATATAGCGCATGATTTAGAAAACTTTTGGAATTTGCTTTAAAATTGTTAAGAAAATGTACTAAGTCAACTAATCATGCAATAACACAAGGGAACAAAATTGAACTTTTTTTGTGTTGATTTGAAATTTATAGCAATTTTTTTACTAATTTGAGGTCGCTGATTTCAAATCTGCACTTGGTTTTTCTCTATCAGCTCGACTTTTCGAGATATACCGTTAGGTTCAAAATTAAGGCACTTCCGCTACATATATTGGAATAACTTGAAAACGGTTCACCATATTCAATTAAAAAAAAAAACCGAAACTCGCAAACAATATTCTCTTTAAGCCGTGCTTACATTGTTTTTAAATTTTCCAAGTAGTTTTAGAGATATCGTTCAAGTTTTGAAAAAAAAATTAAAATTTTTTAAAAAAAAAAAAATTTTTTGTTCTTTAAAAATTCCTAAAAAATAAAAATGGGACAAAAATCACAGTTTTGGTCTAGAAACACTTAGTTAAATATATTTCGAATGAAATGAGCTTTATTTCATTGCAATCGGTGCACAACTTTTGATTTTGTTCACGATTTACTGAATTGATATAAATCGCGATTTCCATACAAAAATAACATTTTCTAATGTGTAAGTGTTTGTATGTAATAAGTTAGTTTTTTATGATTCTAAGAATTAAAAAAATTAAGTAATAAAAAAGATTATTTCATTTTTATGGTTGCGGTAGCAAACTCATAACACCTATAAATTTTTTTGTTCCTTTATGACACCTAGTCAGTTCACAGTCAATTAAAGAGAAAAAAGAAAAGTGCACTTGTTTTTATTGATGTGTGGTTTACCGTTGGTAACGGATGATTTTTTAAAGAAATTCCCCTTAACACATGTGTTCATTCATAAGTGACTGTCAATAAAATTGTGGATATAATTTTTTCTAGGTACTTCAGTAAAAAACTACGAAGTATTTATATGGGTTCATTCAACCAATTTTTCGCATTCAACAAGTGTTTACGAAAGCGAAAAGTATAACGACAAAAAATATTAAAAAATTTTAACCTAGAACATTTCATCAGTGAACACAAACAACTTTTGATTTTTATCCCTTGTTTTATTTATTGAAAACTGTGTTACTTTGAAATATATGTCAAAATTGGGCTATGACTACGTCAAGAAACACCTGTAAAATCAATCCCAACTATTTTTGTAACATATGTGGAGAATACACGTTTATAAAAAATAGAAAAAGTGTGTCAGATTTTATTAAAAAAATTTATTTTGAATACTTCGGATTTACCATGGAAACCCGTGACAAGTACTGGATCCCTAATACTGTATGTAAAAACTGTGTAGAGTATTTAAGGTTATGGGCAAACAAGCAACGGACCCAGTTCAAGTATAAAACACCAATGATATGGCGGGAACCTTCGAATCATTATGATGATTTTTATTTTTGCGCTGTCAACATAACAGGCATTAATAAAACAAACCGGTCTAAATGGATTTATCCTAACGTGTTGTCTATTACCCAACCAGTCCTGTACTCTAGTGAGGATTCAGAACCACAACCATCTACACACAATTTTCACGACTTACGACAAAATGTTCCTTCACCAATTTCTGAATGTGGATCAGATGACAATTTAATCAGGAGGAGCTTAGTGATTTAGTGAGAGACCTTGGACTCTCTAAAAAAGCATCTGAAATTCTTGCTTCTCGATTAAAGCAAAAAAATCTGTTAACCCAAGGAACAACAATTTCATACTACCGTAACAGAGCATATGATGGCGGACTATTGCTGGAGCATTAAAAATAATCCCTCTAAACAACATTATTTAAGAAAATCTTATAAAAGAAAATTTTTCGATGAGTTGTAATTACCTTGTAATATTTGTGTTTTAAAATTTTTTATTTTTCTTTAAAATACTCTTTTTGTGTTAAATTAAAAAGTATAGCTGATAGAAATGAACAAAATCAGAAGTTGTTATTTTTGTATGGAAATCGCGATTTATATCAATTCAGTAAATCGTGAACAAAATCAAAAGTTGTGCACCGATTGCAATGAAATAAAGCTCATTTCATTCGAAATATATTTAACTAACTGTTTCTAGACCAAAACTGTGATTTTTGTCCCATTTTTATTTTTTAGGAATTTTTAAAAAACAAAAATTTTTTTTTTTTTAAAAAAATTTTAATTTTTTTTTCAAAACTTGAACGATATCTCTAAAACTACTTGGAAAATTTAAAAACAATGTAAGCACGGCTTAAAGAGAATATTGTTTGCGAGTTTCGGTTTTTTTTTTTAATTTAATATGGTGAACCGTTTTCAAGTTATTCCAATATATATAGCGGAAGTGCCTTAATTTTGAACATAACGGTATATCTCGAAAAGTCGAGCTGATAGAAAAAAACCAAGTGCAGATTTGGATTCAGCGTCCCAAATAACCTTAAAAACAATATTCAGTTCTTAATCAACAGAACCATTGTTCCCTTGTGTAATCTCTAGTCCATCGATTTATTTTTCTTAAATTTCAGATCCAAATGCTGAAAATCTTCCCAATGGATAATTTTGTGTTCTACTAAAAACAAAGAATTTTTTTTTAAAAACTTGTATGTTTTTACTAGTTTTTATTGTCTTCACAATTTAAGAGGGGACTCGAATATGGGTATACGGACCGTAAAGTAACTTGTTCTGGTGACGATAGAAAATTTTTAAAACTTGATATTGTTAAATATTTTTTTAGCACATCTATAGATCTAGAATACATTCATCAATATTCAAAATTTTGTATAGAAAAACTAGATAGAAGTTGCAAAAATTTTAACTTGAAAATGAGGAAAATATGGAAAATGGTCCAATTATTTTTGAAAATATGTTGGAAATTTATTTTTGAAAGTATGTTGGAAAAATTATTATGTGGTACGGTATTTCTTATTCGATTTTGACGAAAAACTGGACCGTATTATCAGAACAACATTATTTATAATTTTTAAGGACATCAAGGACATTTTTTTTAGTAAATGTAAGGATAAAATAAAAATAAACCATTATTTAGTAGATTTTGTTAGTCAGTAATATAATTTTAACAAATAAATTGATGGCGATGAAGTAACGCTTTACTCATAATTCTCTTTAACCCTTTGACGATCACAGTCAATTTTAGTGCCCAGAAGTTTTTAAAAGCTATTATACCACTTACAATATCCATATTTTTGAAAATTTTAAAAGTAAAAATACAACTTTAGAATAACAAGTTAACAATTTGTCAAAAAAATATTTGTTTTACTATTGTATTTTCAGAATTGTTCTAAAAAATAAAAAGTTCTTTGCGATTATTAAAAAAAAAAATATTGAAAAAAAAAATAAAAATACTCCCGAAAAGTGAACTTTTAAAGTATATTTTTTTTTTGATAAAAACGCAGAAAAATAGTTAAATTTTTAACCAATTATATTTAAATGTACACTGAGAATACTATGTAGGTAAAGACCACTGCAAATGTTGTTAAAAACAAATGAAATTTCACTTTAAGAAAGAACGACTTACATTTCATTAAATTCAACTACGAGGGCGGATCAATAAGTCCGTGACTTTTTGAATGAAACACAGTTTTTTTTTTGCGAAAAAAAAAAAAATATTTTTCAACATAATCTCCTTTGAGCTCAATACACTTAGTCCAACGTTTGTATCCCTTCCAAAAAATAGGATTTTTCGAGCTCCATAAAATAGGCATTTTTTTTAAATCCTCGTTAAATCGGTCCAATAAGTTGGCATAATATTCGCCGTTTATTGTTTTTCCCTTTTGAAGGTAATCCATGTGGATTATCCCGCGTGCATCCCAAAAAACTGTTGCCATCACCTTATTGGCCACGATTATGTTTATGGCCAATTACGAGCAAACTCAGCTCCCATCTTACAGGCAGCTTTCTTAAACCCAACTGATCATTTAAAATCGAAACCACACTGCCATATGAAATGCCTGTGGCATCAACAATCTCACGCATTTTTACTCTTCGATCGGTCAACACCATATCGTAGTTTTTTTCTCGACATTTTCGGGTGTATTGACCTCAATTGGCCGTCCAGAACGTTCAGCGTCATTTGTACTTGTGCGTCCACAACGAAAGTCAGTAAACCACTTTTTTACCATTGAAATCGATGGTGCAGAGTCCCCATATTATTTATCAAGCTTTTACTTGATTTGATTGACGGGTTTTTTTTCGCAAAAAATAATGTTTAATGATCACTTTTTACCATCCTTTCAACATCCAGGAGGTGGTATTTTTTGAACAGCTGTTAAACGCAAAGTAAATGACGGAACTTGCTCAAAATTTTACAGTAGTCTATTAACAGGTGCTACTTGATGGGAGCAATGTTACATTTCATATAACTACTAGGGAAGTTCGAAAAATCACGGACTTATTGATCCGCCCTTGTAACATTGTCATTTGTTTTTTAATGTTCAAAAAGTTAACCACAATTGTAATAAAAATGAACCATATTTGTTAGTAAAATATAAACAAACATTTTTTTTTTTATTTTTTTAAATATCAAAAAAACTACTGTAAACAATGAATGTAAAATCATAAAGCAGATGTGGTTTGTTTTTTTAAATGAACTACAATGTCAGTATAAAACTTAGTTTGTTCTACTAATGACTAACATTTACAATAAAAATAAAGAAACTGTATTACAACCCAAACAACTACATATTTTTAAAGCAGAAGTTCCCTGAGTGTACTAGTTCTATTATATTATGAGAAAATAACGCGATTTCCAAAATATTTTCTGTGTACCCTTATTCGCCTCCACTCGTCAATTATAATTTAATATTAGTACACATTTCCCTCACATGTTAAGAAATTTTGGAACATTTGTATAAAAACACATACAGTAGTCGCTCGGTTATATGAACTAATTCAAACAGAGCCTGTTCACTAAATGGAGAAGTTCACATAATCGAGAGAATATAAAATAAGTAATTCAAATGATTTTTATTACATTAAGTTTTTATTTTTAATAAGTTTTTTAATAATTAATGTACATGAAAGTAGTCGGTTATATTTGTTTGTACTTTTTTTGCTTCAAGGGATTTCTGTAGTGCCTAGTCCTCAAAACAATCACTCAAAACTCAACACTCAAAACATTAAAAAAATCAACGGTTGCAGGTTCTTCACTTATTTCGGGGAAAAACATACTTCTAATAAGACAAACATTTAAAAAAATCAAAGCTGTTCACATAATAGAGATAGGATGTGTTCACTCTTTAGAACCTCATGTGTTTAAATTTTTTTGTTCACTATTCTGGAAGTTTACATAACTGGATATTCATATAACCGAGCGACTACTGTATTAAGGATATACGTTCAACTTTTTCCTGATCAGTTTAAATGAAAAATTTAAAATTTAATTGTTATATAATAAAAAGGTCAAATTTCAGGTTTTGAAATAAAAGTACAGTTTTTAGTTAATCGGAGTCTTGGTTCAAAAAGTGACCTTATTTTATACAATTTGAGATTGAAGAAGATATATTGGAGCCACAAGGTTGGACCCATGTGATTATAAATCGGACAAATTATCATACATTTATTTCTAATTAGATTCGCTTTCCCAGAAACACTTGGAGAATAAATACATCTTGAAGTTTAATTTCGAAACATTGTCTCACTTTTGCTCCACAGTTTATGTGTTAAAAACTGCATGCACATGCGCCAAAATTTAAAGTCTTTTTATGAAAAAAATGCACCATATATCTAAAAATAAAGTACGCCATTGAAATCAGCGTGCCTAAAATATATAGAACTGGTGGTCATAATCTTATTAATTTTTAAAAGTTATGTTTTTGTTCTCCTGTGTTATTTTTCACAATTTGTTAAACATGTTTGAGATTTTAACGTATTTTATAACTTTACATGAATACACTTTCTATTTTAAACTTTTCTTTCAGTGTTATAATCAGGGACCGGAAGTTCATACAAATGCATGATTCCCCCCTTAAGTCAGAGAATATTATTAACGAAATATCTTTGTGAATCAAAGAATTTTATTTTTTTTTTTTTTTTTAATAGAAGCAACACTCAGGAAGGTCTTCCTATTTATTAATGTGTGGCTTTTTTGTAAAGGGGATAGTGGAGAGATTAAAGGTGGGGAAAAATGAAGGGCTTCACACATGACAACACCTTGCCAACCCGCCGGCGGCGGCAATATGACCACCCAAAATAGGGAACTTTTTACATATACAATTTTGAGTGCTCGCCTTTTATTTTGTTTCTAATCCGATTTTCCTGTTAAGGAGTTATTAACACATCATGCAAGTGTTTTGGTGGAACAAAAACTTGGGTAATCCTAATGGGAAGGCTCAAATTTCAGGTTTTGTTAGAATGTACATTTTCACTATTTGATTTTTTGAACTTAAATATAATTTTCAGACAAAAATGAGCAATTTATGTCCGAATTTGCAATCCCACAATTCCCCAAAAAAGAAATTCCGTAAATGGAATTTTTTACATTTTTTGCTGCCGTGTCTACATTTAAAGCGGTGATTAGAAGAGACTTACGCAACAAATTAGGTATATGTTGGAGTATCTACAACCGCTTTATTTGCCTTAAAAATGTGGCAACTTTAGAAGCTGGGGCTGAGGGGAAAAGTATATACAAATCAAACAATTTTTTTTAACACAATTCGTTTTTATATAAAAATGATTTTCAAAAAGGTATGCTCACTTTATATGTTCAGAAAGAAAATATTTATCTGGCGCTAAAAGACTGTTGGTGCTTTTTGGGGAAAAAATCGCAAAAATTTGATTGTGTTGTATATAAGTATAAAGAAACTTTTTTCGTCGGGTAGATGTGTTCTAAGATAACAATGATACCGAATTTTTTATGTTTTTGGTTTTTAACATACATAATTAAAAAAACTATTGAAAAAACTATTTGAAGTGCATATTTGTTTAATTTTAAGCATATTATAAGCGCCCAAACACACACTTTTTAAGTGAACGAAGTTCCTGTCCCTGGTTATAACTATTAGAGTATTTTTGTGTGTTTTATTTGAAAAAAAAACTAAAGGGTCCTAGGTAATACTGTTTTGCACCAAAAAAGTAGCTTGTGTTTTAAAATAAAATCCAACTAATACCACTACTACTACTACTACTACTACCGTTATCGCTTCCACAAACTAATCGTTTTAACTAAAGCATCTTAGATTCGTATACACTCTAACCTACAATATTTATGCACGTTTTTCACTCTACCATTATTAGTTAACGCTTTTTACTGGCAACTGATGTAGAACTTGATGTTTTTTTTTTTTTTGCTAAAATAACAAATTTTACGTGTTTTTCCCCCTATTGCCTTTAACAGTCCCATCGAATTTTTTTCCTTATTTCTAAAGAGTCACATGTGTTTTAGGATTAGCTATTTATACTTCATATGCTACTAATGTCAGATTGTTTTTTTTGTTGTTTTGTTGTTTTGTTACGACATCTTTGACACTAACTATAGGATCCCAATTTTTATTTTGCCATTTATCCTTTTGTTGTCTATTTAAGAGACATTAATTAAAAGGATTTTAAAATTGTGTCATTTATATTGAAAATAGCAGTTGAGATTTGATATAATTTTTGTATTTGATAATGGGGTGGAATAAAAACTTAAAAATATGTATATAAATCATACGTTTGGGTGGTCATTGAGATTGTGTACATTTTGTTTGGAACCGGGGTCGTATGATGATTTATAATGTATATAATAATCATACGTATGGGTGGTCATATAAATACGAGGGCGGATCAATAAGTCCGTGACTTCTCGAACTTCCCTCGTAGTTATATGAAATGCAACACTGCTCCCATCAAGTACCACCTGTTAATAGACTACTGTCAACTTTTGAGCAAGTTCCGTCATTTATTTTGCGTTTGACAGCTGTTCAAAACATACAACCTCGTGGATTTTTTAAAAAATGGAAAAAAGTGAATTTCGAGTGCTTATTAAACATTAAACATTAAAACAAAAAAAAAAAAACCTTCAATCAAACCAAGGAAACGCTTGATAAATACTATGGGGACTCTGCACCATCGATTTCAATGGTAAAAAAGTGGTTTACTGACTTTTGTTGTGGTCGCGCAAGTACAAATGACGCTGAACGTTCTGGACGGCCAATTGAGGTCAATACACCCGAAAATGTCGAAAAAATCCACGATATGGTGTTGGCCGATCGAAGAGTAAAAGTGCTTGAGATTGTTGATGCCATAAGCATTTCATATGGCAGTGCGGTTTAGATGTTATATGATCAGTTGGGTTTAAGAAAGCTGTCTGCAAGATGGGGGCCGCGTTTGCTCTCAATTGACCGTAATCGTAATCGTGTGACAACTTCAAAAGGTTGTTTGGAGTTGTTTAACCGCAATTCGAATGAGTTTTTGGCGTTTTGTAACTGTGTATGAAACATGGATCCATTATAACACTCCGGAGACCAAGCAGCAGTCTAAACAATGGGTTTCTCTGGGTGAACGGGCTCCGAAGAAGGCCAAGGTTAGTTTGCCGGCCAATAAGGTGATGGCAACAGTTTTTTGGGATGCACTCGGGATAATCCACATCGATTCAAAAGGGAAAAACAATAAACGGCGAATATTATGCCAACTTATTGGACCGATTTAACGAGGATTTAAAAAAAAACGACCCCATATGAGCAAGAAAAAAGTTCTTTTTCATCAAGATAATGCACAGGTGCACACGTGTGCAGTCTCAATGGCAAAATTCCATGAATTGGGCTACGCATTTGTACCTCATCATATTCTCCGGATTGTGACTATTTCCTATTTCCAAATTTAAACAAATGGCTCGGTGGAAAGAGATTTAGCTCCAACGATGAAATTATTGATCAAACAAATGCCTATTTTATGGACCTCGAAAAATCCAATTTTTTGAAAGGATACAAAAATTGGAGAAACGTTGGACTGCGTGCATTGAGCTAAAAGGAGATTATGTTGAAAAATAATTTTTTTTTTTTGCAAAAAAAAAGCTGTGTTTCATTCAAAAAGTCACGGACTTATTGTGCCGCCCTCGTATATATAATAATCATACGTATGGGATGGTCATATAAATATTAATTTCAAACCAAACTGAGCTCATAATAACTAAAAAATTGAGAGTATAGAATTATCATAGTTGTTGTATTACACAGTGCTACAAAGTGTTTGAATAGTGGGTGTTTTAGGTCTGGTTGAGTAGATCATATTACGATTTTCAAAAATTTTTAAACGCCCCAATATATGAAGTTATTGTTAAACAATGCTTTTCTTTAAAAAATTCATAGACGAACAAAATATTAATTTTAATTAGCTATTTGTGCGCCCCGGTAGGCTAGTTGGTAGCGTGCTGGCTTATCAGTGCGGGGGTCGTGGGTTCGATTCCCACCAGAGGCACTGGTCTGTTTTCGCTACAACGCGCCGAAGGCCATAGTAGCTGGTGCTCGGTTAGGGTAATAGTATATAATTTGTAATTATATGATTATTAATTAACAAAAAAAAAAAAAAATAATTAGCTATTTAGATTTTTATAAAGTTAAAAAAAAAAGAATAGTGCACACAGAGAATTGGTTGGAATTCCATTGTAACCAACAAAATTTAATCATTATTGTGCGCCCCGGTAGGCTAGTTGGTAGCGTGCTGGCTTATCAGTGCGGGGGTCGTGGGTTCGATTCCCACCAGAGGCACTGGTCTGTTTTCGCTACAACGCGCCGAAGGCCATAGTAGCTAGTGCTCGGTTAGGGTAATAGTATATAATTTGTAATTATATGATTATTAGTTAATCATTATTCAATTATTTTAATTGGAAGTACTTAAAATTCATCATCAGAATAATTAAACTATATTGTAGACAGAAAATACAAAAAACGTTGTTAAAAATTTTGCATATAATTTTGCATTCAACAGGAGCCAAGGAATAACAGTCTTAAATATAAGGTTGATTTGGAGGTACCATGCCATTTTTTTCTATATCGGCCAGTTTTGGTACAATGCTTACAAAGCAGCTTTCGCTCAAATATATTCACCACTAATCAATATTAAACAAACTTTAGTTTTTGTTGTATGTAGGATGCCATGCCCTTAAATCCTATCTGGCTCATTGTGAACACAGAGATATGTGAGAAAATAACATTCTAAATTTGACACCAATTTTTTAACATAAGCCAAGAAAAATCAGTTTAAAATTAAAGGTTGCAAGTGACGTACCATATCCCTTATTCCTGCATCGCAAATTACGCCACGCCAGCTTCCGTTTAAATATGTTTAACAGGAGCCAATATAGTAAAACTTGTGTAAAATGTAATTTGTTTTAAAAACACTATGGCCACAATACATAAATACTAGAGAGAATACTATACATATTTTCAACTTACATAAAAAAAATTATAATAATAAATAAACAGAGATACATAAGGGTGTCCGAAATTTTAAGAACCATTGAATTTATTTTTGTTTCTTCTCAGATGCTTTACAACTTAAAATTTGACCTTTAATTATGTAGCAATTTCAATAATTTTAGGCATTTTTAGACAAGAATACGTTATTTCTTCACTCATAATAATTTATTCATAAAAATACGAAATTTATGTTAAAACAACGAAAACTTTCGTAAAATCTACGAAATGTTTACTTAGTTTTACGAAAGTTTTTGTTATTTGGACTCATAACAATTCATGCATAAAAATACGAAATTTACGAGGGCGGATCAATAAGTCCGTGACTTTATGAATGAAACACAGTTTTTTTTGCAAAAAAAAAACTTATTTTTCAACATAATCTCCTTTTAGTTCAATACACTTAGTCCACCGTTTCTCCAATTTTTGTATCTTCCAAAAAATACGATTTTTCAAAATAAATAGGCATTTGTTTAATCAATAATTTCATCGTTGGTGCTAAATCTCTTTCCACCGAGCCATTTCTTTAGGTTTGGAAATAGGTAATAATCACTGGGGGCTAAATCCGGAGAATATGGCGGATGAGGTACCAATTCGTAGCCCAATTCATGGAATTTTGCCATTGAGACTGCACACGTGTCAACCCGTGCATTATCTATATATATATAAAACAGGATGTGTGTATGTATGTAACGTATGGACTCCAAAACGGCTGGGCCGATTTTGATGAAATTTTTAGGGAATCTTCAAAATATCCAGGCGGGTGACACTGTGAAGTCTGATTTTTGATTTTCGGTCTGTGGGCGGAGGGGCGTGGCAAAATCGAAAAAACCTATGTTAATATTTACAGAAAACCTATGTTAATCTTCAAGCTATGTTGCACGAACACAACAGCCTCATCCGTATATTCAAAACAGCACCAGACCAGATGCCGACAGATGATTATACGGTTGTGATAAGAGCTGACAAGACACCGACTGGTGAGCATGAGCGGTGCTTCAATGCACCGGTGATAGGTGACGTCGCAGTTGTAATGGCAGTTGTTTTCAGCTATTCATTTTATATACTTCAGAAAATAAAGGCGATAGAAGGACAAAGAGGCGTTGGGCTTTCCATGAAATTACAAGTTTTAAAATGATTTACTAAAGTGAATTTATTTTTTTAATTATTTATTTGCATAAAAAAAATTTCTTGATTTAAAGCATTAATTACAATTAAAATTTGAAAGCAAAACAACGTTTGCCGGGTCAGCTAGTCTTGATTAAAAATAACTTTTTTCTTGGCCATATGGGGTCGTTTTTATTTTTTTTAAATCCTTGTTAAATCGGTCCAATAATATGTCATAATATTCGCCATTTATTGTTTTTCCCTTTTGAAAGTAGTCGATGTGGATTATCCCTCGTGCATCCCGCATCCCAAAAAACTGTTGCTATCACCTTATTGGCCGACAAACTTACCTTGGCTTTCTTCGGAGCCGGTTCACCCGGAGAAACCCATTGTTTAGACTGCTGCATAGTCTCCGGAGTGTTGTAATGGATCCATGTTTCAGCCACAGTTACAAAACGATGCAAAAACTCATTCAAATTGCGGTTAAACAACTCCAAACTATCCTTTGAAGTTGTCACACGATTACGTTTATGGTCAATTGAGAGCAAACGCGGCACCCATCTTGCAGACAACTTTCTTAAACCCAACTGATCATTTAAAATCGAAACCACACTGCCATATGAAATGCCTATGGCATCAACAATCTCACGCACTTTTACTCTTCGATCGGCCAACACCATGTCGTGGATTTTTTCGACATTTTCGGGTTTATTGATCTCAATTGGCCGTCCAGAACGTTCAGCTTCATTTGTACTTGTGCGACCACAACAAAAGTCAGTAAACCACTTTTTTTACCATTGAAATCGATGATGCAGGGTCGCCATAGTATTTATCAAGTTTTCCTTGGTTTGATTGACGGTCTTTTTCGCATAAAATAATGTTTAATGAGCAATCGAAACTCACTTTTTTTCATTTAAAAAAAATCCACGATGTTGTATGTTTTGAACAGCTGTAAAACGCAACGTAAATGACGGAACTTGCTCAAAGTTTGACAGTAGGGAAGTTCGAAAAGTCACGGACTTATTGATCCGCCCTCGTAGATCATAACTACTAAAACTTCGTAAAATATACAAATTTTTGTTTATTTGACGAACATTTTTGTTATTTTAAAAATTTTTCTTAATTTAATTTCACCAAATAGTTTTCAAATTTAAACTTCTTCAAATTTAAGACACCCTAATATACATTTGTTTGAAAGTTACTTTGTTATATGTAATATATTTAAATTTATATTTAATTATTTCATTTGATTTCAATTTTATACAAGACAGAAGAAACACCAAACAAAATTTTTTATTTTTTATTTTTTTTAACCAAATGTTAAAATCCCATAATTTACTAAATAAAATATGCCTGTATCTTTTTTTTCAAATATTTTCTGTGACCACTCCTTTTGCATGCTACAAACAATGTTACACAAAAAGTGTAATAAAAATATCAGAATCACATATCCTATTAAAATACAAACACACACATTCACAAACACACATACGTTTTAACTTAAAACTTGTCTTACTTGTGTTATACTAATGTGTGTATTCATAGAAGAACAGTAACTACAACTTTATCTGCATCTGTATCTGTGTGTATAATATGTATGAAGTACTCAAAATTCAAAACTTAATTCAATTGAGCTTAAATAAATGACCACATGGCCGGTTATGCTGGCAATCCTTTTCCTGTTTCCGTCGTCTGCATTTATAACCCTTATACAGTGAATACAATTTTATCTACGTCAACAACAACTACAACTACAAATCGTATTGCTAAAAACATACTGCGGTATAAAGAGAGCAACAAATTTAACACAAACAAAAAAAAAAAATATTTAAAATGAAAAACTAAAAAAAGGTGCTAGATAAAGAACAGCAGCATGCCAGGGATTTTTCTACAATACAAATACAACAGATCATTAAAGAATGAATTCTTTAAAGAATTATTTTTGAAAAAGTTTCACAAAATAAAAAAAGATTCTTAAATTAAATTTTTAATTATTATACATTTTAAATAAAAATGAAAATTATTCAAGTTCGAGGCCATACTCTATATTTCTTTATTAGGATATTGTCCTAACAAATAATCTATACACACCGATAAAAATCTGGCTATTTGAAAACTGAAATTCGGTTACTACGACTCAAATTCGGTCATTACGAATTTCAGATAGTTGGCATTACTTTATATTAGTTTTCACAACAAAGTTCGGTTAATTCAACGGAATTTTAGTTGAAACACCCAACGTTTTTAAAAATCGAATACAAATATCTTTGTACTAACTGAATTTATAAGTTGTTACCATTAATATACACTTTCCAATTCGGTTGGCACTTTATTTCTCTGTGTGTAGAGTTTTTGTTTTCAAATTAATTAATTGACCACTTTCAGGAATATGTTGATAGATCTATTTCGGGAATTTTCTAATTTCTCAGCATCAGAACACGTTTTGAAAGAAGTGACAATCCCATGCAAACATCAAACATTCATATAAATTAGTTATTAGACTAAATGAAGACTAATATATGAGCTCGAAGTTAGAAATAGATCTAACAACACATTCAATTAATAAATTTGAAAACAAAAACTCTATAGATTATTTGTTAGGACAATATGCTAATAAATTAATATAGAGTATGGCCTCGAACTTCAATAATTTGTATTTTTATTGCAAAATTAAAAGTAAAAAAAACTAATTCATAAAACTTAATGGGTTAAACCATTAATTATTCCTCTTCCTCAGTTAAACTTTTTGTGGTTTTGCTTAAGAAGACAAGGCGATTTGCGTTTCTCTAAAAACGCGAAATTGCCAAAACGCACATTAACTTCAATATATATATTGATTAAACTTGAAGGCGTTGCTACCACTACTAAATAAAATTTCGATGCCAAATTTCATAAAAATCCCTCCATACGTTTTTAACTTAAGGCGATGTCCTTTAGAGGTTACCTTTTGTAATGTGCAATCCGTTGTAATCCTTTGACCAAAATAAGAGCATTTTCTAAAAGCTTTAGATTAAATCTTACTTTATTTTTACTATCAATGATTTTTGGTCAACATAAATATGTTTGTAAGATTTTTGAATATTTTGTTTATTTCACAATATTTATTTTTGTAAATTTCACTAAATGTTCACACAAAATACTACTTCACAATATATTTTGTAAATTTTGTTTTCTAGATTTTTTACTATAAGATACTCATTTGGCGCATTATTGCCCAAATTAAAATACCCCTCCTGGATACGTCCTTGCAGTTTATAGGGTTAAATGATCAAAGTCCATACTTTAAAACCAGATTAAAAATTAGTCGTAATTTATTCAGTCATATGAATTAATAAGAAATTTTAAAGAAAAAAGTTGATTTTTAGTAAAAGTTAAATTCGCGAATATTTAACAAACCGGAGCTAATATAAAAATTTGCAGTTCACATACGATCTACGTCCTAAAATCTGTGAGAATTGATCCGATACATTTTTAGTGTTTAACTGTGTTATTGATAAATGAATTAAAATTTTAAAAGTCTGTACTATATATACTGACAAATTGAAAAAAAAAAAACACAAAACGAACTCAACTTTTATACGAAAGCTTAAAAGGAGTGGTAACATGAGGAAAAAAAACATGTAGTTTGAATTTTATTATTTGACCGTTGTATGCAATCATAGAAAAAAACTTTTTCCTTTTACAATTTATACACATGCAAAAAAAGACTGGTAAAAAATTAATATTTTTAACTGTGTTCCGCAATATTTTTATTCGAAAGGCCGGATTGTAAAATAACATTTAACTCATTAAGGACACATCATAGATTCGCTGGATATTATTCAAGCAAACTATGCAGATATGTAAAACAATGTTTCGTTCATAATTTTTGTCTTAAGCCGTGTGTCCACTACCAAGTTTTTTTGCGGAAGTTGCTTCCAGAAGTGACTTCCAGAAGTTTTTGTCGTGTAAACACGTATTAGAAGTCGACTTCCAGAAGTCACGGCTTGCAGAAGTTATTTGCAGCAATTATGTGGAAACACGTGTTTGTTTCTTGCTGGAAGTAACTTGAACGACTTGCTGTGAACTACAAGTGGGTATACGTGAGTAAACGGTTTGTGGTATTCTCTTCTATTTTCAGGTTTGTTTTGTGTTTTTTTTTGAGTTCTTTTCAAAATTTATAAAAATGGACAAACATAAATTCGTTTGGAGTAGTGAAAAAACTGCTGCGATGGCAGCTGCCAATCTTATTTTGCCACAAGACATTTTTATACTGTCATACAAGTTCGTCGTGATAACTTCTACAAACTACTTCTGGAACCAGACTTCCGCAAGTTTCGGTTTGAGTGGGAACACTTCAGCAAATACTTGCAGAAGTTCTTCCGCAAATGACTTGCTAGTGGACACACGGCTTTGGAGCGCCCTTTAGTGGACATATTAGCAATCAACTTTGAAACTTTGACAGAATATTATTCCAAGACAGTTAAAGATATTTTCAAAAATTTAGTTTTGTATAGTTTTGAGAACAACTATTAATCAAAAGTATAAAAAATTATGAGTTTTTTGCATTTTGGAAAATATCATCATATGTCTACCCTGACATTTATAATTTTTAGAGCGTAGTAGTGTTTTATTAAAAACTAGTCATTATTTACGCTTTCAGTAAAACGAAATAAATTTTAGAATATTTTCGACTTTGTGTATTTAAAAAATTCATGGTCCGATAGATATTCAAAAATTAGATTGTATATGAACTGATTTTTAGCGAAAATTAAAAAAAAAAACTAAACTAAAAAAACTTTCTTTTCGGCAACACTGTTTGTTTGTTTCTCTAAATTTTATGTGTTTTTTTTTAATCAAATCCGAAAGTTCTTAAAAAATCATCTCTTACAATCGAAAAAGTGGAAAATTAGATTTTTTTTTAAAAATAAGTATTTGGATAACATTTTTTTTAAAAACTTTTTATTTACACTTGTAGTGATGAATTATCGTTATCCAGTAAAAAATATAGCCTTTTAAATTACTGGGTTGAAAACTAAAGTTGGTCAGGGTTGAATCCTAAACCAGTATAAATAAAATTTTACAAAAGTTTCGGTCCGATATTTTATTTAGTTGAATTGTGCTTATGTCCAATAATGATAAATAGCTCTAATTAATTTAAAAATACACACACAGAAAAAAGTTTAGCTATTTGTAAACTGAAATTCGTTTACTACGACTTAAAATCGGTAATTACGAATTTCAGACATTTGGCACAACTTTATATTAGGTTTCACAACAAAGTTCGCTTATTTCAACAGAATTTTAGTTGCAACAGCCCAGAAATCGAATGTAAATATCGTTGTACTAATTGAATTTATAAGTTGTTACCATTCACACACTTTTCAATTTGGCTTGTACTTTATTTCTCTGTGTGAAGTTATTTTTGAAAAATTTTGATATTTAGGATCAGATGTTTTAATGAGAAAATTAATTATATGGGAACTAGGTCAAAACAAATGGTCAGCATAAGTGTACAAAATTTTTATCTGTGACCAAAGAGAAAGTATTAAATCCTATTTCGGGGCTATATTTGTAGGGGCACTATGTCTAAAAATTTACCGATTTCAATTAAATTCAACAACATTCACCATTCGGCTAATATAAGTGTTTCATCAAAGTCTCTTTGTATTTGTGACCTGTAGAGCAAAACATGGCCAGATGCATTATATCAATTCAGAAATTGATTGTGATCCGATACGCATATGACCTACATCAAATATTTTCAACACCTATTGAAACTGACTTTAGATGCCTCTAATTTCTCAAGGTTTTATGAATTGAGAGGAATGATGAACAGGGTAAGGTTGGCTATATTTAAAAGCCATGACGTGCGAAGTTTCACGTTGAAACGTCGTCTACAAAAGAATTGATGGCCATTTAAAAGTCGAAAAATTAAGAAAATGACTTGAAACTTACTAAAATGACTAAAAACTTGCAAATTGAAACACTACAACACCATAGCTTTCTAACCATGTATCAATCAGGATCCATTTAGTGGTTTTTATATACTGCCGGGACAATGGCAGAATATAAAAAAGTGTGTTTTATTATACAGTTAGTATAGATTTTTACGCTCTTTTTAATTTTTAAGACGTTATATTTCACGACTTAAGACTTCTAGTGAGCCAAAATTAGTGTCATCCAGGTAAAAATTGCCCAACCGTACAAAAATAATAGTACTGGCAAACCAATGCTATTATTGTAAAACCAACCGTGCTAAAAATTACCAATGGTACAACTAATGTTGCACTAGAAAAGCACTATTTTGTTTGCAAAGCATGTGTTTTGCCTGTACCACCTGTAAGATTCGTTGCCAATATTGTTTTTACCAATATTACTAGCTATTAGAAGCAGTTTTTTTTTAAATATTTTACTATATTTCACACATTTGAATAAGGAGTGCGCGAGAAATAAATATAACATGCATTTAGGCTTATAACTTTAAAACAAACAGCTTCATTACACACTGCTACAAAAAAAAACTTTTTGTCAGAACTTGAAAACCGACCTAGTGGGGGTTGTAGGCCTAGGTGAGGACATACAAAAACCGTTTTCAAAAATTTTGAAACACCCTCAAAATTTTGAGTTATTTTCAAAAAACTGTTTTAGGGTAGGTCGTAGCACTTTAGTACCTCTAACTCACACATTTTTTGACCGATTTCAAAATTTTAAACAGTTTTGGAAAGACAAAGAATTAGGCTTTCATGAAATGTATTCATTAAATATATATTCCAAGACATTAGGTAAGTGTTTAGCAAAAGTTTCTCTTTTTTTTATTTTTTTCCCAAATTTTTCAAATTCAACAAGAGTTATTTTAATTTTTTTTTATGAAAACCTATCTTTTTTTGCACTGTATTTTAAAGACAATTTTATATAGAAAAAAACGAGATATTATTTGTTAAAATCGGTTTATATTTGCAAAAGTTACTAAACCTTTTCTAAAGTAAAAATTTTGGGATTACAGACTTTTCTTTTGGTAAACCACTTGACTTACAAACGTAAATTAAAAACTGTACAAATAGCTTAACCTAAGTTAACATGTATAGTTAAAAACAGGTGTTAATGAAAAGTTGAATAACTTTTACAATTTTCATCCGATTTGAAAAATTAAAACCATGTTTTGTTAAGAACTAAATTTTCTTTATACGTTGGTATAAATTTTTATAAGCTTTCATATTAAAATAAGCAATGAAAAGCTACTAAAATCCAAAAAGTTTATAATTTTCGTTTTTTTTTTGTAGATATTCTTAACAAAAACAATACTTATAACTTACAAATGTATAAGAAATGCACGTCATTTTAAAGCCTAATCAGTTTTCTTTCCAAACCCGTTAAAAAAATGTAAATCGGACAAAAACTGACTGAGTAACAGGTCGATAAGTTGACGAACATCACTGAAAGCGGTTTTTTTAGAATAACTTCTGAATTTGAGGGTGTTTCTGAAATTTTTTGACACAATTTGTAATGTACTCAACAAGACCTATAACCCACGCTAGGTCGTTTTCCAAGTTTTTTTCACTGTAGCACCGTGTTATTAATTGGTTATTTTTTTATAAATTAAAATTTAATATAATTTTTAAATTTACAAGTCTATTAATAAAATTTTTGACCTTTCTTTAAATCTTGTACTGTATCTTTTGTGGTTTTTTTTTTTGTAGAAGCTGTCCACTTTTTTCAAACTCTTTATCATTTTGTGATCTTCTTCTGATTGTCAGTTGTTGCTTATAATTTTTTATAACACGAGAAATCGTTTGCCGTAAAACACCAGCTTGCCCAGCTATTTTTGGACGGACGACACTGAAATTTATTGAATTTATCACTTACTCTTAAATTCACTCACTGATTCTTGATTATCCATTATAAAAAAATCGAATCATATAATTGACAACAAATTCGGCACACAGTTTTTGACAGTAATGGCAAACGTTATGAAAATGTCAAGTGTAAAAATAATGACAAGTGTTTAAAGTTATACGCCTAAAATATGTTATATTTTTTCTCGCGCACTCCTTATGATATATAAGACTAAGACCGAACTGTATTGCTGATTTTTAAATGTGTTTTATTACAAATATTTCTCAAAATTATTTTAATTTAAGCTATTTTAAAGCACCAAATATTTTGAATTACCAACTTTATGCCAACGGTGGCAAGTTCGCTCAAACCAACGGTTGGCCACAGTTATCAATCGGATAACAGGACAATACTGTCAAGATTGTTAATCCTACGTTCTGCCAACGCATAACAGACCGTCGCCGACGCTTTGCCAACACTGGGCCGATTGTATTTTTCTGTCTGGGTACCTTTTTATTAAAAGAAAGTAGTAGTCATATTAGTTGGATACCTTCCAAGTTGTATATCATTTAGTTGCTTCTATACAATGCCCTTTCTATTTTTGGTTGTGATTATGAAAAGCTTTTAAATAATAAAATTAGTTTTTTGTGAAGTCTAGCAAATTCTTGAAAACTTTATTGCATACATATGGAGGTAGTTAGGTGTGCCAATCGAATAAAAATAGTAATTGATATTAAATGTGTTTCTTTTTATGGAATTTTAATTAAATGTTAATGATCATGTCATTTGTGGAACTTTTTATGGGCGGCTCTTTTGAAAGGATAATAAAAAAATAAATTGATTAGTTGAACAAATCAACAGATGACAATCAAAATAAATTTGTAGTTTCAAGAAATTATATTTATATATTTTGGGAAATTAAGAATTTATGGCGTATACTTAATATTAATTTGCTAAATACTATTAAAAAAGCTTTAAAATGGTGTGTATGTAATGTAGTATATGGAAACCCAGTTAGAAAAACACAATTGAAGCACCGCTGCCAAGGCACTTTAACAGGTGGTGCAAATGCTGGCTGCTTTTCCAACCCCAAAATTATAACATTATTAGACAAAATGGACCGTCTGTTCAAAAAGTGTCGGACAAGCACTGGGAAACCTATTAATAATCAATTTTGCTGCATTATTGTCTTCTTAGTAATCAAGCACGTGGTTAGGTCTTTTCCTAACAAGCATCATGACGTTACTAAACTTTGAAGACCAAAAATGTTCTATTTATATAAAAAATTTTTAGTTTGTACTCTGGCTCAAGTAATATTTTTACAGTTATATTAGTTTTTTGTTTTTATATACATCGAACATACATTCATTTATAATTTTGTTGGTCCCGCCGGTATTCGAACCCTGGCCACCAGATACCCACTGAGTTAACGTGACATATAATACTTGATAGCGTAAAACTTAAGTGAATGATAACTGCTGTTAATATATCAGCAGTGGCATAATGTTTGTTGGAATCAACTTGCCATCGCTGGAAAAACAAAAAAAAAAAGTTGATCTTAAAAGAGCTATTCCAGACACAAAACACTCAATTTCATGTAAAAAAAAATATTAAAAAGTATAAAAAAATCACAAAAAAATGTATGCCTGGAACCGGGGTCGAACTCGAAACCTTCCGACTAAAACGTTTTTAAAACAAAGCATCATCATTTTTATAAAATAAATGCTTTACCAGTTGCCAGTTTCTAACTGGATAGCACAGGGAAAACACTTTTAGGCAAAGTTGGCCCAGTGGTCTCAGCTAATTTGTTGCCAATTTTTATTTTTTTTTTTGTAGACCAAAAAAATCAATTTTATGTAAAAAAAAAATATTAAAAAGTATAAACAAATCACAAAAATATGTATGCCTGGAAACGGGATTGAACTCGAAGCCTTCCGACTAAAAAGTTTTTTAAACAAAGCATCATCATTTTTATAAAATAAATGCTTTACCAGTTGCCAATTTCTGACTGAATAGCAGTGGGAAAACACTTTTAGGCAACGTTGGCCCAGTGGTCTCAGCTAATTAGTTGCCAATGTTTTTTATTTTTTTTTTGTGGACACTGAAATTATTGTAAAACAAATGAAGCGTCTTTAACAAGTGTTCTGTCAGTAATATATTTGCGATACCTGGGTTAGCCAGTTGTATGTCAGTGCTTGATTTTTTGTACCACTGTAAGTTTCTGACTGGGATCTAAAGAAATTTTTTTGTTTAATTTTAATTAAAATTTTTCATGTGTTTAATAGATTAATCAAAAGAGCTATTTAAATGTGTTTTTCTCTGTAATTTTTACTGGAAATTTATTCAAATAAATTTCTTAAATGTTTTCTTTTCATTTTTTTAATTTTCTTTTTATGTTTATGGAAATTCTGTTGAAGATGAGATAAGGATAACAAACTATGTTGTTCACCGATTATTCATAGCTCTATTAGCACATCTAAAAGACCATCATTAGCATATATGACTAAAAGGTATTTGTGTTAAATGGTCTTGTGCACGCACTGTGCTCAAAATCATGTGATGTTCTATCATACTTTCACATACAATAGTTAACATCTCTACAGCCACATAAAGCTATGCACCAGAATAGATAAAGGAGGTACATAAAGAAAATTTAATGTGTTTTTATTTAAAGTTAAACTCTTTAGAAATTGTAAATGGACTATTCGCAAAAATATTCAAAATTGGGGTTAATATTTCTTAAACTTTACGGTACATTAATAGTAAAGAGTCCGCCATCTAACGTTTTTTTTTTTTGCAACTAGTGCTTATTTCGTGAATGGTAACACTTAGCTCATGTCTGATTTGACAGATAATTAGTTTTATCCTTCCGCTGAACGAATATGGTCCGTATGTTCGTTATCTTGTGAAAAAGTGAAAGAAACTGGCATCCTCATCGATAAACCAAAGCGTGAAAAGCCAAAAACAGTGCGTACACCCGAGAATATTGCTGCTGTGGCAGAAAGTGTGCGTGAAGCGCCATCAACATCAATTCACCGTCGTTCTCAACAATTGAATTTTGCATAAAGACCTTGGTATGACGCCATACAAAGTCCAATTGGTTCAGTTATTTGGCGGACCCTTTATTTTACACGATAATAAACCACAGACTTAGACATTTCAAATCCGTTTGCGTGAAAAAGTTTCTGCAAAGGGGCACAAAGTTATGTCGGTTTAAGTTTTAAAATTTTAAAAATTTAAAAAATTCTTAAAATTACATTTTTTGATTGAATTCAAAGAAAGTTCGCACATGTATACCATCCCAGTCACAAACTGCCAGTGCTACCAAAAAATTAAGCACTGATTTGTAAATAACCGAGGAATTGTAAATTAACTACTGGCAGAACACTTGCGTTTTCAAAAAGAGTTTTGCCAGTATTTGCTTAACAATAATTTCAGTGGTCTCAGAAAAATTAATTGGCAAATAATTGGCTGAGACCACTAATCAAACGTTGGGAAATAGTGTTTTCCCAGTGATATCCAGTCAGAAATACCAACGGCTCAAAAGTCTAAACATTGGTAAAACAAAAAGTTTGTAGTCGGAGGGTTCCGAGTTCAAGCACGGTTTCAACCGAAAATTTTTTTTTGTGATTTTTTTTATACTTTTTAATATTTTTTTTTTATATAAAATGATTTTTTTTGTTTCTGGAGAAGCTTTTTTAAGAGCAACTTTTTTTTGTTTTATTATTTTCAGTCTACTAATATTCAGCAAAAATTTTATTAACTTTTAGCAAAGATTTTTAAATTTTTAATCAACTAAATGTTAGCAAAACGTTTGCTGAATCTACTAATTTTGTTGCTAAAAATCAGATCGCTGTTTTTTTTTTTGCTGACATTAGCAATTTTTTCACAAGCCCCCTCCTGACTTATATATTGCTGACTCAGCAAAATTTTTTGCTGACTTTACTAACTTTTTTTTTTTGAGTGTAGCTAATATGTTTGATTTGCTTTATTTTTGTAAATATACAGAGGTTGAAAGGTCATTATAAATTAAAAATAATTTAATATTTTGAATTTGCTTTAAACTTAAAATCGACATAAATTTTGCTTCGTTAATGATAATTGATTAACGCAGCTAGATTTAGCATGCTTAAACATCGGGCCATAAATACACAATAGAATATTTATGTCATACAAAAACATTTTTGCACATAACGAACAAGTTTTCAGTTTATTTTTGATCAATGGTGATAATCTTTAACTTCGAGCTCATGTATTATGTCTCATTTAGTGTGATAACTAGTTTATATGAATGTTTGATGTTTGCATGGGATTGTCACTTCTTTCAAAACGTGTTCTGATGATGGGAACCTAGAAAATTCCCAAAATAGATCTATCAACACATTCCTGAAAGTGGTCAATTAATAAATTTGAAAACAAAAACTCTATATATTATTTGTTAGGACAATATCTTAATTAAGAAATATCAAGTATGACCTCGAACTTGAATAATTTAAATTTTCATTTTTGGAAATTATTTTGCCTCACAGTATCGAGAATTTTTAAAATTCCTTTAATGCCATTAAGTGGAAACTTATTGCGTGTACATCCGTTATACTTTTTACTTTAGTCTTTATGTCTACCTCAACAAAAAAACAACACTATTGATGTCGTTTCTAATAACAAACATTATTTACATTTCCCATACAAAATACACTGTATATTAAAAACATCTCCCAACCACATAAAAGGAGATACTAAAAATATAAAACGAATCACTTTGAATCTGTTTGAGATATTCTTACATTTTGTTTTTAATAAACATTTTACCTTCATGCAGTTTTTTAAAATTGTTTAAATATAACACTGACTAGGGTACTCTGTAGGGTGGTTCCTCCAGATTTCGATGAAATACGGATATAAAACAGTCCAGAAGAAAATAGGGGAAAGGCTTCCAGGTTGCCATCCCTTAGCTTTTTTGGCCATAACTCATCAATAAATCAGCGCATTGTTGTCATATTCATAGGTTGGCAAGAGAAAATACCAATTTACAATCCTGAACTAGAAATAATTTGAATTAGCAAAAAAAAAAAAAAATTTTATTGGAAATTTTCAAAAAGTACCTAAAATCGAGCGACTGTTTTAAAAAAAGCTTGCAGGTTGCCGACACCCTAAAAATTTTTGCTGAAAATGTAGAAAACTGCTAGTAAAACACCTGATTTGGAAAATTTAAGAAAACTTATTAAATTTTATTTGCACTCGGTGGCTGCAAACATAACAAAATTTGTGAAAATCAGCATTAAAGTTTTAATTTATAAAATTGCATGGTTTTATTCTAAGTTATCATCGGCATCACAGTTCGGGCATATCTAAACACAGAAGCGCATATTGGCACATTTCGCATGAACAGCTGATTTTCATTTGTGGCTTCTTGTATATTTGACATCAAGTTATAGAACAAACAAATATGGCAATTGTTTTTATCAACTATTATAGAAACCAGGATTAGCTATATAGTTTTCGCCGCGCTTGTGAACGAGCCTGTACGCCAACGAGCCTTCTTGGCAGAATTTTAACACAGGTGCTAGAATTTTAACCCAGTGTTTTTTTTCAACCGCATATTAATATAATTTATTTAATTATTTATTTTTATGTTATTTCAATTTAGAACATAAATATAATAGAAACAAAAAAATAATTTTTGAAATATTTTGATAATTACTTGAGCGACTTAGGTGCTTGTCACAATAACAATGTTTAGAAAATGCTAAAACTCACTGAAAATATCCTTTTTAACTCAAATGCAATTAAACCCTATGGGGAGTGGGACCGGTTCTGCGTGTGCCACAGGATCGGCCCCTTCGTGCCAGAGACCGGTCCTCTGCTAAACCCTACCCTATGTAAACAACTGGCAACTTTAACATTGACTTGTCATAGGAGGGGTCATTTGTCCTGCTTTAAACCACATAGTGGCATGCCACAGGACTAAACAAAGATGGGCATACCACAAGACTGTCGCAAAAAGGGCCATGTCGTATAAAATAAAAGAAAACTAAACAGCTTACAATGGGTAAAATTCTGGCCAACTGGCTTTTTTGTGTTAATAAGCATTCCGGTTAAGTGGTATGTCCTCCCTTTACCAGTCACAGGGTTGGTAATTTGAGAACAATTGACACTGCTTAACCCACTTCAGTATTAAATTATACCAGTCCTGTGATAAGTCCTTCTTTAACCAGTCAATTTTAGGTCAATTGACTCCTCATTCCCCATAGGGAAATGACAAAGCTTATATATCACACAATTAGAAATTAATGCAAAGAAAATCTTTTTTTTTTTTTTTTTGGAAAGTTTGTATAAAAATCTTGTCGAGTAGTGTAATCTGAAGGTAAATCGTGCAATTTTTCATTATATAAAGCTTAAGTTTACTTTTTAAAGCATCTTAAATATATTTTTGAGAAAAAAAGACATTGCAGAAACAACTTTAAATCAACTTTTGTTAATCTATCGAAAATATCGGTAAACTTTTCCACTGTTTATAAATTTAGTGGTTTTTTGCCGCTTTTGGGTCTAATCTAAAAATCTTTGTTGGAGAATAGTTGATATCGGTATAAACAACCGAAAAAGAGGGATGTGGCAAGCCTTCAAAGACCTGCATTTTGATGGAGTTTTGGAATTAATAAAAAAAATATTGCAAATTAATAATATGTTTGGAATTCTGCTTGGATTATATAAACTGAATAAAAAATAAACACATCAAAAATATTCACCTTGAATTTTCGCTACAACATTTAATTTTAGCGGTACAGAACAAAAAATACCATTTTGATTTTTCTATTTTTAAGCAATAGTAATTTACACTTTGTTCAGCAAACACTGCTTTATTGCGCCTATCCGGTACAGAAGTAGATTAAAAGCGTTAACTATTCTTGTTCCGTCCATTCCAGTCAGAGTTTATGGCTTTACACCGCTGGAATGCCGAAATACAGGGGGAATGGGTGTTAACCTGCCAGCACTGGCAACCAGCAAGCCTTTACCCTAATAATAATAGGTAAGAAAAATACATACCAAATCGTATATTTAGAAGGTAAAAATGGGGTTCAGAGTTGCTCGTAACTCTGTTGTTTTAAAACTTGTTACTGCTTTTTGTACCCCAGTGAAAAGACCATAAAAATTTCTTTCATTTGATACAAAATTTATATATTGTTGCTTTAAAAAAAGCATGAAAAACCCTAATAACGGAAAATTGTGTTAATCTTTTACCCCAACTTTTAGCACTTAAACGTGAAATTGGGCAGCTTAAAAGGTACTAGAGAAAACATAATCTAGTAACCATCAGCATTTTTGTGAGAGAATTATCTATATAATACACTCGCAGAAATAAACCTGTAAAATTAAACACAAAAAGTATTGCCAATAAAATTTCAATTAAACTTGTGTTTAAACTCACTTTTAATTAAAGTTTGATAATATCTATTAAATGTTTAATTGATGATGAATTTTGTGCACATAAAATATTCAATTTTTATAATCCATAATGACAAATTTAAAAAAAAATCGCTGTAATATAAAAGATTCTTAAAAATTGAAAAAAAAAAACGCCGAAATTAAAATAATTTGGTAAAATTTCCAATTGTTTTAACATTTTTTCTTAAGCTTCCTCAGTACTTCGAAAAATGGTCATTTTAAATTTTATTTAGGCAATTCTTTCCAATTTTGCCTTTGTAGTTATATTTTTAATTTTAGCGATTCGCTTTTAATTTTGATTTATTTTTTTTTAAATTTGCGTGTTTGGTCATTCTGTATTTTAATTTTGACGATTTTTAAAATTTTTTAAAATTGGCGACTTTTTTTTTAGTTTTTGACGATTTTTTTATTTTTTAGCAATATTGACAATTTTTTTCAAATTTTAAGGATTTTTCACAGTTTGACGATTTTTTTTTTCAAATTTTGACGATTTTTTAAATGTTAGCTGTTTTTTTTTCCAATTTAAGCAATTTTTAATTTTTTATATTTTGTTAATTTTTTTTTAATTTTTGGTGATTTTAAAAATTTTGGTATTTTTTAATGTTGGCGAGTTTTTTTTTTTTTTAATTATAGCGATTTTTTTTTCTAAATTTTGACAATTTTATACCAATTTTTGATGATTTTATACCGGTTTTAGTTAAAGTTTTAATAGCATCTACTAAACATTTGAATTTGAAAATAGAAATTTACTATGCTAAAGTTAGCAAAATATGTTTTTAAATATAAGTAGACAAGAAACAGCAAATAATCCGATTTAGCGACGTCCACCTGTCTATCAGTTTGTTCGCCCGTCTGTCAATTAAAAGGACGATCACGGCACTAAACGGCATTCGGGACTGCTCATTTCTACCTACATCTTCGCAAAAAGTTTGGTGTTGAAAATGTGAAAAATCGGTTAAGCGGTTCATAAAAATGTGAAGGTACCTTTAAATTTTCAATACTAATTGGTGTAGTATCCTAGCAAAATCTTTCATTACCACATAAGTGGTTATATAATTAAATAAATTTTAGTAAAAAAAAACTTTTTTGCTGGCTGGGAATTTAATTTATATATTTACTAAATATAGCATTAATAAATTTTGCACGAAAAGCATCGTATATTTAAAACCTCATCACGCCTAATAAGCTTTCATGCAAATGCATGTTTGTATTGAGTAGTGAAAATCGATTTGTATTGAGTAGTGCAAATCGATTTGGAACAAATATTTTTCGGAATCAAAAATTTGCAACAAAATGGCATCGACTTGTTCTTGCATATTTTTTGCATATTTTATTATACACATTTTACATATTTTGCTTCAAAGTGCATATTTTACAGTTTTTATTTTTTAAAATCGACAAATTTTTAGTGCATTTTTTGCATTTTAAGGCATATTTTTGGATTTTTGTAGCATATTTTTGGTTTTTAGTGAATATTTGTATTTGAGTGCATGTTTTAAGCGCATATTTTAAGCGCATATTTAAGTGCACGAAAGTCGCTGCCCTGCTCTTTAGATATTTAATTTGTAATTTTTATATCAGAATGCTTGCAGTTTTAAAAAGCAATCATTAAAAATAACATTTTTAATTAACTTTAAACGACGTGCATGTTATGATCTAAATGAAATTCTGTTAATAAAGCAAATATTTTGTACAATTTTAATTTTCATTCAACAACACTGACCACTTGAAAAAAAAAACTCTGATCAAATTAATACCAAGTGGCGCCAAATGTCTCAGTTAATTTAAAAAGCACCCAGCATCTAGAATAGTGGCTGACAATACACAACAAGTGCATCACACTTGAGACTTTTATATCATTCAAATGACAATGAACGCCCCCCAGGAGTACTAAAACAAGTACATATGACGAGAGCCTGCTGCTAAGAGGGATATGACATCCTATGAATACATAGTAGAGCCTACGGTCATAACCGGTTGACCGGCCATAAACCGATTATTAAAACCTATTATTAAAACCAGTCGACCGGTATACCCTGTCTAGACCGGTTTTAGGTAGTGATTAAATAAAGTACTAAAATTTTTGAAAAAACCGAAAAATTTCATAAAAAATTAAAAATTTCACAAAATTCGAAAAATTTTATAAAAATTTTATAAAAATATACGGCGTTTTTATACCGTAGCTTGCAGTGGGTTAAAATTTTGTGCAATTGATCTACACGTAATTCTGACTTGGAACTGTAAATATGTTTGCAACTTCTGCAACAAAAATATTCCGAAAGTGGCCCTGAATTTAGTAATCCCTTTACTTTCCATACATTTATGTAAAAAGGCCACGGTCTTTTTCGGTCCCATGTACGGAGTTTTTATGCCGTGGCTCGCAATGTCTTAAAATTTTGTGGAAGTAATTTAGACGTAATGCTGACTTTAAACTGTACATTTTCTTGCAACTTGTGGAACAAAAATCTTCCGAAACTGGTTCCTGAATTCATGTGAATTTATGTGAAAATGCCACAGTGTTTTTCGGTCTTTACGGCGTTCTTATGCCGTGATTTCCAATGGGTTAAAATTCTGTAGAAATAATGTAAACGGAATTCTGACTTGGAACTGTAATTTTTTTGTAAATTCTGAAACAAAAATCTTCCGAAATTGGCTCTTGAATACAGAAAGTCCAGCACTTTTCATACATTTATGTGAAATTGCCACGGTCATTTTCGGTCCCATGTACGTCGTTTTTATGCCGTGACTCGCAATCACTTAAAATTTCGTCGAATAATCAAGATGTAATCAAACTTTTTTCCAACTTGTGGAACAAAACTCTTCCGAAACTGACTCTTTAATTCAGAATGTCCTTTACTTAATATAAATTCATATGAAAAAGACACAAACTTGAAATTAAATTGTCCATATCTCACAAACTCAGGTAGATAGAGCGAAATTTAAAAAATGTTTGCCCTATGTGTATTAATTAATATACCCCCAAACCCCATACCGCATATAATTTGTCAATAAAGTATCTGGATTTCTATATTGCGATTTTCTGAAGAACTAAGGCTCCTACAAGCATAACGAGTATAATTTGGTTCTTTGCTCGTATCTACAAAAGTAAGTGAAATAAATTAATACGGACATCGGTTTTGGAATATTGAAGCTATTACACACAATCTATGTTTTGGCAAGATACAGCAAAACGGGCAAAATGTTTGCCCAACGGGTACTAATAAACCCCATACCGCATATGGTTTGCCAATAAAGTGGCTGGATGTTTAGATTGCGATTTTCTCGGGAACTATTTATATTTATTTCTATTTTTTAGAAATTTTTTCAAATAGTACCAAAAACATACCTTTTTGTAAAAAACACCAGAACCTGGTTTACCGGGACGACCGGTCGATCAGGCACCTGCCTACCCGTTTAACGATCTAGACCGAAAAGACTGGGTAGACCGGTTGGCCGTTAAACCGGGTAATGAGGGGCTCTAATACATAGTTCATGTTATATATGTTGCTTTCCACGCCAACTGCCCCACTACAGGAAAAAATAAGTCGTATCAATGACAAACTTACTGTATCTATTCCCAGGAAAAATAGTGAGCAAAAAAGAGTAATAGAAACACTACAACTATTAAATCAGATGTTGTTCAAATTTTGGGTTTTCATCGGTGAGTTTAACATTGGCTTGTCATATGAAGGGAGTTGTTACTTTTAATAACAATCAATGCAAGTTGAAACCAATTGAAATGATGTTCTTTTTCAATTGTTTTTATTTATTTTTTTTAGTTAAAAAAAAAATCTTGTGGCTGGTGTGGAGTTTGAACACACGAACTTGGTCATGCCAAGCTGACACTATACCCCTGAGCTATCGCTTGATATATATAATAGTTAACTTTTAGCAGACTCATTCTTCTTTAATGATATACTATAAACAAAAAAAAAATGCATGCATGTGTAAATTTGTTTTTAAATAAATTTATTTTTATTTAGTAAGAATTTATCAATATAGATTTTTCTAAAGCTTTGATATATGCATTTTTCAAGTATTTTCTCTAATGTTTCAAAAATAAGCTTTGATAAAAGTAATTAAATATAATATTTAAGGAAAAATTAAAAATTAATTTAAAGGAGAAAAAAAAACAAATTTGTCGCAAAATTTAAAAAAGTAAATATTTATAAAAAAAGTAAAAAAAAACATAGCGGTTCCGAGATTCGAACCCGTAACCCTCTTATTGCTAGTTCAGCACGCTTCCATGCAAACCCCATACGAAATATTAACATCTTGCCACCTGTGAAAAAGAGTTTATAATTGGCATATTTTTATTACAGACCACTTCTTGTTGATATAATAAAACAAGTGATTCATTTAGAAGTTGTTCTATTTATTTTTGCTGGGTTGTCCTATATGATACGAATAAAAAATGGAACAACTTTTTTATTATTATTTTTTTTTATAAAATTTAGAGTTAAGTAGTTCTAAATTTTTAGAGTAATATAAAACTAAATTTATCTTAAAATCAGGCAAAAGTTTTTTTTTTTATTTATATACAAATGTTAGATCCAGAGAATTTCATCGTGGAAATCGGATTAGTTTTGGTGAAAATATTCGTTGAATGATATCTTTCTTATATTATTTAATATTTGTATGGTAAAACTGCAGGGCGTATTATAAATCAATAATACATATAATAAAATTCCTCATACTCATGTAGTCTTAACATACAACTATCGAAATATTTAAGAAGGACAACATTTAACGAATATTTTCTCCGAAACTGGTCCGACTTACACAATGAACCTTTTTTCTAAATAGACAGCAAAACATCATATATTTTTTTTTTATAAATTAAAACAAAAATTGAAAAATATTTTGGAGTATTTCGGGTAAATTGAGCTTCTATTACACTATAAAATTCTCCACAAAAGGTCTATTGATGCAGTAGAACTTCTAGCATTTTAAAATTTAATTAAATTCTTATAAATTAACAACAAACAGCGCAACCACTCCGACTTCGCGCACTTTTTGGTAAAATTATTGAAGTTGTTCCATTTTTATTATATTGTAAGATTGACATTATATTATATGAAAAAGGATTTTCATTAAAGCCGGGCAGATGGCTTAGCAAGCCTCATATTTGTGTTTGTTTTTATTCTATTGTTTTGCTAAAAATTTTGCATAATAATAGTAATAGAGTACACAAATTTTAATTATAAAAACATTTGTTCATTTGTGTTATTATGGAAATATGTGTTAAGGTTACAAACGCGGCTAATTTAATAAAACGGTCAATAAAAAATTTGTTCAAATAATTTTTTGCTTATCCTTATTCAGCAAAATATTTAAATTTCGCAATTTTTAATGAAACCACCTTCGATTAAAAGACGATTTAAAATGAAAACCGTTACCCGCCTTTTCTAAAAGCCGTAACTGTACTGGATGACCCTTAAAAAACGCTTTGTTGATCTTTGTTCATTACACCGCCAAGTTTTATTGCAAATGAGTGACAGCTTAGCTGTTTTCGTGTAACATGTTACTATTAAACATGTTCAGTTTGGTCTATAATTTAACCATGAATCGACTTACAAACGAACAACGCTTGCAGATTATTGAATTTTATAATCAAAATTCATGCTCGGTTAAGAAAGTGCATCGTTCACTTCTTCCAATTTATGGCCAGTTTGGGCGACCTTCTGAGGCGGCTATTCGGGATCTTGTGACTAAATTTCGCACAAAATTTACATTATTGGACATCAATCACCAACACGCATACGTAGAGTGCGGACAGAGAAAAATATCGCAGCTGTATCCACCAGTGTTGTTGATGACCGTGAATTCTGCGTCGTTCGCAGAAATTGGGCCTCTGTTACATTACGTGGAAAATTTTGCGGAAAGATTTGGGGTTTTAAAATACAGCTGGTGCAAGAATTGAAGGCACACGACCTACCGCAACGGCTAACTTTTTGTGAATGGGCGCTGGTAAAGTTGGTTGAAGTTCCACTTTTTTATCGGAATATTGTGTTCAGCGACGGAGCTCATTTCTGGTTGAATGGATACGTGTACAAGCAAAATTTCCATATTTGGTGTAAATAGCAGCCAGAAGCATTGCAAAAACTGCCAATGCATCCCAAAAAATGCACTGTTTGGTGTAGATTATGGGCCGGTGGCATCATTGGACCGTACTTTTTCAAAGACGACGTAGGCAGGAACGTTAGTGTGAACGGCGAGCACTACCGTGCGATGATTACAATTTTTTTTTGCCCAAAATTGAAGAGCTGAACTTGGGTGACATGTGGTTACAACAAGACGGTGCCACATGGCACACAGCATGTGATACAATGGCCCAATTGAGAGGCGAGTTCGGTGAACAGTTTATTTCACGTTTGGGGCGGGCCAAGTGGCAGTCTAAATCGTGCAATTTAATGCCTTTAGACTATTTTTTGTGGGGCTCATGTCTATAGGGACAAGCCCGCAACGGTTGACGCACTGGAAGTCAATATTGAAGAATTTATTCGTGAGATAACGGCCGATATGTTGGAGAGAGTATGCCAAAATTGAACCAAGCGTATGAACCATTTGAGACGTAGCCTCGGTCTGCATTTACATGAAATCATATTTAAACATTGAATTATATAGATTGCTCTATCGACTCAAATAAAGATTTCATTCATTTCTCTAAATTTTATGTGTTTTTTTTAATCAAATTCGAAAGCTCCTAAAAAATCACTCTTTATATAGTCGATTAACGATATAATCACATTTTTTTTTTAACAAGAGAGGCAACATTCAGGAAATACTTCCTATATTTAGTTTGTTGCTTTCTTTGGAAAGGGATAGTATAGAGATGAAAGGTTTGGAAAGATGAAGGGCTTCAGACATGACAACACTGTAATTGCGCGAGATGATAAGTCTTAGAACAGTTGCTCGCCACCTGATGGAGAGTTGGCGAACTTATTGATGCTTTTTGGTTCATAGCCCTGATTCATTATTTTACTTCGGTGGGGTTAATTGCTATGGGAACACCGAAGGTGGACATTGCGATACGTATGAGGGATAGAAAAAACTCATACATATTATTTTGATGTTTGCCGGCACCGGGGATCGAACCCGGGACCTTCTGTGTAAAAGTCCAACGCGCTAACCATTACACCACAACGCCCAACTCTATCAATTTCACTTTTAAAGAACATCGTTCTTCTACACTTATATAGCAAAAAAAGTAAAAATAGCAAAAAGCTACTAAAAACTAGTTAAAAATTACCTTGCAGAAAAAACTGCTCAACTTTTTTTAATGCAAATAAAAGTCTGACCTTTTGAAATCAGAAATTAAAAATGTATTATTATTTATTTATTTATTATTATTTATTTATTTTTTGATCAATGGTTATAATCTTTAACTTCAAGCTTTGATGTTTGGCATGGGATTGTAACCGCTTTCAAAACGTGTTCTGATGATGGGAACCTAGAAAATTCCCGAAATAGATCTATCAACACATTCCTGAAAGGGTCAAATAATAAATTTGAAAACAAAAAACTCTATAGATTATTTGTTAGAACAATATCCTTATAAAGAAATATAGAGTATGGCCTCGAACTTGAATAATTTTCATTGCACAATTAAAGGTCGAAAAAAAATATAATTTTTATTTTTAATAAAAATTATATCAAACTTGAAAAATTTTTTTAGCAAAAATTTCTGTTGAGTTTAGCAAAATAAACTGTTATTTGTATTCTACCAAATTTGAGGTAAATATAGCAAAATTTTTCTTAATATTACAGTTTTTGTTTGCTATTTTGAGTATACAAATATTTAGTAAAAGTTTTTACTAATTTTACAGAATAAAATGCTATTATAATGCTATTCTTTGATCTTCTTTTATTTAATTCTTTTTATTTTAAACGAGGTTAATATCATTTATTTATTAATTATAATTATTTAATTCCAATATTTCGTCTCCATATTCATATCTTAAGCTCGTTTAAATAAGAAGAATTAAGTAAAATGCTATTTTCAATAAACTAAAATCACATTTTATACAACTAAAATTTTGTAAAGTTAATAGATTTATTTCTGCTGCTATTATTTTTTATTAATATTTAGAAAAAAATCTGCTAAATTTAGCAGTTTTTTCTGGAAGGTAATTTTTAACTAATTTTTAGTAGATTTTT
Source organism: Delia radicum (assembly GCA_021234595.1). Taxonomy (NCBI): domain Eukaryota; kingdom Metazoa; phylum Arthropoda; class Insecta; order Diptera; family Anthomyiidae; genus Delia; species Delia radicum. The sequence goes on from CM037851.1 coordinate 220,766,916, forward strand.
TGCTATTTTTACAGGTTCATTTCTATGAGTGTATTAGTTCACTTGCGTATTGCCTAATTTCTGTCAGTGAATTTGATAACTTTTTCTTTATATATCGCTCATTTACTGAAATACTGTCATAAGTCAAAAACGCGATTGTTGAATTAATGATGCACTAATAGTTATATCATGCATCATAATGAGTAACATTTTCATATTAATATCATGCATACACTCAAAAAAAAAAAAGTCAGTAAAGTCAGCAACATTTTTGCTGGGAGAATGGTTGCAGACAAATTAGTAATATCAGCAAAAAATTTGCTAAATTTTTGCAAAATTTTTTGCTGAATTTACAATTTTGTTTTTGCTGATATTAGCAATTTTTCTGCAAGGAGCCTCCATGCAAAAATGTGACTGACTTTGCAAACGTTTTTTTAGTTTACTTTTCGCTTTAGAAGAGAATATATTTTCACAGTGGGTGCAAAGAGTATATACGGGTACTAGAGAAACAATGCTTATCACGGATCTCTCGATAATTATCGCACTCGTACCCAGGGCGCACCAAGAGAAAAATGCATTAAAATCCTATTTATAAAAAACGTAACAAAAAATAGAGTGACGGTCGAGTTATATCAATCTTTTAGTACATGAGCGATATTTCAGAAACCTAATTTAGAGTATAACTTTTTTTTTTTTATAAAACATGGTTATTTATTGTTATTACCACTAATAAGTTTTAAATTATAATAATTTGCAACATATTTATGAAAACATTTAATGAATTCCAAAAAAAAAACCACTCACTAAAAGTTCTATTTTTGTTAACAATTTGCTGTTGATAAGAGTTTTCAAGTTAAAGTTTTATTAAACTTATTCGTTGTTGCAACCTCTTAATCAAGAAACCAACAAACCAGCCACCGTTTTACTTTCATTTAGTGTGTTTATGTTTCCTTGCTGTATAAAATGGCTAATTTTTTTGTTTTGAACTGAAACCGAATGTTTAATATTCGGTTTGTTTATTAAATAATTGGCATCATTACAGAGAAAAAACTGAAAACGGGTTTCAATTAAAAAATTGGTTAAATCAATTAATATTTTAATTGATTTTGCACCTATCACGGCAATGATAATATCAATTAAAACTTTTATTGAAAATTAAAAAGGAAAAAAAGTTATAAATAACTTCTACAAAAAAAAAAATATGATACTCACAAAAAATGTGTGTTAACGATACGTTGGAATGTGTGTTTTTTGTAATGCTACGTCTGTTTGTGTGTGTGCTTGTTTTGTTTGTAAACTTCAAATTCATTTGATATTTTATACTGAAAATTTTCTATTTAAGCATACATTGTATGAAAAAATAATTTGAGAATTACGTCTAAAATAAAATATCTATTTATATATTTAAAAGTCAATTAAAATATTAATTGATTCAATTAAATATTTGTTTCGAAACAAATTTAATTCAAATCAAAGCTTTATTTAGATATTTTAGGTTGATAATTTTTTATGTGTAGGTTCAATAAAAATCATTAGGCCAAACAAAAATTTCATTTTCAATTTAGTTGAGTATAATTTTAAAGTTCTTAATCGACAAGTCGATTAAACTATATTTAAATCCTATAGATTAACATTGCAAAAATTAACCAAAACGACACTTTCGCAAAAATATTTTGGAGTTTACGACAATTTTTGGTTTTGTTTTTAAATCCCAGAATTTTGTTCGTACTTTGCGAAAAAAATTCTCTTAAACACCATATCAAAAACAAAGACTTTTCGCTTCCGCGGAATTATTGCGAATTGCAGTGTATTTTTTTTACATCTATTTAATAGATGAGAAAATTTTAAAATAAACCGAATAAATAAAATTTGATTTTATTATAACAGTGGCTTTCTAATTCCTTCGAAAAATTTGAAAATTTGAACATTTTTGTTACTGTCGAAGGGCTTAACACATTGCGCGAAAGTTTTTTCTCTGTTGTGAACAAACTACTGGTCTACATGTAGAGATTTCCCTTGTTCATCTTAGACCTGGATAGTTTATGAAGATTAAAAAGTTATTTTAACAGTACTCGAGTAGATTACCTTCTGTGACTCCTTTACAAAGATTTTTTTTTCTTGACCGAGTTCAACATACTTTGTTTAAATTAATGGTAAAAACATAACATATTCGGTGGAACTTAACAATGGTATAAAAAATATTTTTGCATGCAACAAAATTGAGATAAACACCAACAATCAAAACCACTTGATAAGCATTATTAAGTGAAGTACAAATTATGGAAAGTAAGTGAAATTGTTATTCTTTTATGAAATTTACCTTTTTTTTTAGGTTTTGTAGAGTTATTAATAAATCACTTTTATAACAGTAAAGAATCAGGAGCTTATAGCATTATTTAGAATTGTATAAAACTTATAGCTTTTAAATAAAAAATACTAAGAACTAAAAAAATCTAGTAGACTTCAAGGCAAACGCTTGACATTTTGAGGCTAACAAAAAAGTTATGTCTTTTGCGTGTGTGTTTAAATACAAAAGATAAAAAATACAACAAAGACTACAAAAATATGAAAAATGGAAAAGAAAACACATTAACACTACAAAACAAAATTGATTTGAAGTGCTCTCCTTAGACTAATCACGGTATTGGCCCTTTAAGGCCAATTGAATCATTTGTTTGCTGTGTTTGGGCTTTTACTAAATTTCGAAAATTTTCACAAAAATTAAAAACCAAATAAGTTTTAAAATTACGAAATAAAAATAAAATTTAAATTTTTAAATTAAGAATAGCCAATTAACTTTTATGGACCATGTCTTCCGCTTTCAGCCCAGTAATTTTATATTTTTTTTTACTGGATAAAGATGATGTTAAAGTTTAAAGGGCCTAACAAAAATGCAACATGAGAAAATATAAAAATGTTTTATTGGACTATTACTACTACTACATTTATAAAAATTGTAAATTCAGGATTGCCATATGATAACTCTTAAAGATGGTCAGAAACCACAATATTTTTCAAAAAAATATTGTGGTTTTCAGAAACCACAATATTTTTCGAAATCTGTTAACTAGGGTTTTTCATTTCCCGGACTTTAACATTTCCCGGGAAAGCGGGATTCGTTTTCTCATTTCCCGGGATCCCGGGAATTCCCGCTCTATAATAAAATAAAAATTTTTGGTATTTTAATTTATTAATTATATTTTATTTAAAAAAAAAAATCACATTAAGTTCAAACTTTTTAAAAGTTTTTATGTTAAAAACAACAAAATAAATTAAAAACTACAAAATAAATTAATTCAGTTCTTTCATATACATTAAAAATGTATGTGTACATTTAAAAATAAAAAATAAAAAATTAAATAAAAATAAAAACTTATTCTTTTTGATTCTTAAAATAAGTTTTCAATACTGTTAGAGCATTTATGGTCTCATCAGAAAGTCTATTTCTAATTTTAGTTACCAATAGTCCTGTAAGAGAAAATACTCTTTCACTTTCAACAGAAGTGGGCCGTATTGTTAGTAAAGCGTCAAACAATTTCTGAATATTTTCAGTTTTTTGGCCGTCAAAATACAAACGGCTGTTGTTAAAACTAAAAAAGGTGTTACCACCGTAATATAATAACACCAGGCAATCACCATGAGTTGATATCACAAAAAAAAAATTTCCCGGGAATTCCCGCAGTAATTCCCGGGATTTCGGGATTGGAAAATTGGCGGGAATTCCCGGGAATTCCCGTCCCGGGAATTCCCGTGAAAAACCCTACTGTTAACTAAAAAAAAAAATAAAATTTCATATGTTTTCGAATCAAGATTTGTCTATAAAATTATATAAAAATTTCTAAAATATCTTCATGCATATTCTGTAAGTTTGGTTATTGATATTTCACTATAGAGTGGTCGAAGTAAACAAATATTTGTGACATGCCGTTTATACGTTAATAGAACATAAATTATAGCAACAAAGAATCAGCTGTTAATGCAAAATTTATAGTTCTCAAACAAATTAAAAATAAATAAGAATAAAAAAAAATTTACAAGGGTTCCGTCAGAGAACGTTCGTCTTACAAATCAATGAACAGTGTGTGTATTGGCTGGCTAGTAGCAAATATATATTTTTTGCATGTGTGTTTAAATATTAAAGAAAAAACATAATAACAAAACACTACAAGAAAGTAAAAAAAAAAATGTGAAAGATAAACATACTGAGACTACTAAAACAAATATGATATGCCCTCGATTGACATGTCACGGGGTAGGCCCTTTGAAGTCAATTGAAGTCAATTTCATTACTAAAAATTTTCATTATTTTTCGCTTTAAAATTAGTTTTTCATGGGATTATTCTTAAAAATATCAAATATATAATGTTTTTTCTTCTATGATCATCCAAAAACGATTTTGTTTGTTGCCAGGTTTTTTTAAATGCCAAAAATATTCCCACAGCTCATTAATTATTTATAAAAATTTTTCTTCTTAATTTATAAATCATTGACTTTGAATTTACAATGAAAAGTCAAGAATGTACTTGGTGACATTTTTATTTCAAAAGATTTATAAAGTGCGCTCTTTAATGGGGAAAAGTAAAATTTTTGCAGGAATTTTTTGAAATCAAAATAAACGTTAGGGTCATTCAAAATTACATAAGTTTTAAATTGAACATTAACTTACTACCAAAATTATTCCTGAGGAAAAATGCAATTGATATCTCATACTTTAAAATTTTCTTTGCAATATTTTATCAACGATTCTGATCAAAACAATACTTGTGTGTACGTAGTGTGACCAAACTCCAATTTAGTCGCAGTCAACGCTGTGTCGACCGTGGCTCAACTGGTTAAGAGGTGAGATTACGATGCATAGCTTTGATGCTAAGACTGTGAGTTCAAATCACAGTACGACACCAAAAAATAAAAAGTTTTTCATATAGAGCAAAATTAACAATATAAAATACTTTGTTCAATTGACACATAAATTAACCACTGACGAGTCCCAGGAGGGGAACGAAACTGCGGCAGTCTGGTGTATCCCTTGTGTCCGTAAAATTTTTCAATATAAATGTTTTCTTCTTCTTCTTCCTGTAAAGAGACTAACTAAAGATTTTGAGTTTTATTCAGTTTTCCAGAGCTAAATGGTGGTATTTTTGTTGGTTCACAGAGAGAATTTTTTGGAATGAGTTTTAATGAAATTTTTCACTAAACTAATGAAGTTTTCTTCACAAAGTAAATAAAAAATTTCTTCAACTTTACGAAAAAGCTTCATAATTTTAATAAAACTTTAACATTAGGTATATGAAAGTTCTAATAAATAAAATAAAATTTTTCATAAAATTTTATGAAAACTTTCATTAATTTTAAATTGTCAGGTTTGACATCAAATTTAAATGTTGCTATTACAAATAGATAACACTAACTAAGTTACAGTTAGTTATACTCTAATGAAATTACATGATTTTAAAATTTTTATTAGAAGAATTTAGAGTTGTACATTTTAGTTCATAGTTCATAGTTCATCTCGTTCATTTCCATTTATTGAACTAGTTCGTTCTTTTTGCTAATAAGTTTGTTCGACAATTTTTTTTCAACTTTGCGTTTATGTTGAGACATCGTCACAGGGCAAATTTTATAATGTATTTTAGTACAGTGTTATATTAACGTCATATAGACAGTCGCAATTAATTTTTAATTAATATGCATTAGACAAATTTAATTTATGTAGAAATGTTGAGGTTAAGAAGAAGAATAAACGTTTTTCTCTAAAAATTATAAACACTATTTATTTTTAAATAAGACTAGAATTGTTTCTGCCTTTGTTTTTTTTTCGAGTAATTCTTTTTCGAGGAATGGTAAAAATCGACTATAAGGTGTTGTATAAAATATATTTTTGGTTTTAATTTTTTAAAATTTTAAAGTAAAACATTTAGAAAATAGATTTCCTTTAAAATAAGTTTTATTTGATAGGTTCAACAACATATTGGTATAAGAATTTTTAAATTTGTACATTGACTAATGAAGTTATAAGTAATTTTCGTCTTACTCGGTTTACTCGATTTAAATGCCCTACTATTCACATATTATACTAAAAGTTGGACTTATATACAATTTGGGACAAATCGCGCGTTTTGCACATGAGGAACCATGTTAAAATACTTGTTTTATTGCAGAAACACCTCTTCCTAATAGGTTTAATCTACAGTTTCGTGAATCAAATATGTACCTCAAGTAAGAATACAGGGATTGTCTTTATATTTCAACAGAAAGGAGCCAAGTTGATTGTATTTTAAAAACGTTATATGTAAAAGACTGCATTTACATGCGCCAAATTTTACAGTAATTTTGTGGAAAAACTTTACTATAGAATTAAGTACGCAATTGAAATCAGCGTGCCTGAAATATATAGAATATAGAATTGGTTTTAATAACCTTATTAATTTTTTAAAGTTATAATTTTATCGTCCTGTGTAATTTTACTTAAAACAAAAATTTGTATTTTTTTTCTTTTTTTGTATGCGAAATGAAAAAATTATTTGTATTATAAACATATATGAGGTATTTTCAAAAACATAAGTTAACACTGACTTTAGATGGCTATTATTTAGGATTATTCCCGGGAATTTAAATTTTTTCTCGGGAATTTCAATCGTTTTAATATATCGGTTTAAAAACGAAAAAAAAAAAATAAAAAGGAATGTAGTTTTGATTTTTAGAAAATATACTCATTCTTCTCTACCACGCCTTTCACAACCGCGAATATTGTTGTGGGCAAAACTTTAAAATTTCAAAATATCTTCCTGTCCTCTTTTATTTTTTTCTATTCTTTCTTGCTTTCCTTTTGTTTTTCTCTCTTTCTCTCTTTCTCTCTTTTTTTTTTTTTTTTTTTTTTTTTTTTGTATTCGGCGAGAAATGTCTTTTCGCTCCTAGATCCGTGCCTATAAAGCCACTTGAACAGGGTTCCCAACAATACCAGTTTTATTTGCATCCGATAAGTCCTTTTTAAGACAATATCTAAAAAAAAAACTTTTTAACTTTCAAGACCCGCCTACTTTAAAAGGGGCGTGACCACCAAAAAATAATATTACTAATTATCTCAGCGTGGGCTATTTATTGGATGCACAATTAAGCAGTAATTTAGGTTAATTTTAAATATGCAAAAAATTCAATAATTTCGATATTGACAACCCATGTTTTTTTTTGACAGTTCTACTATTGAAATGCAAATTTTAAAGTATGACATATTAATTACATTTTTCCCCAGAAATAATTTTGGTCGCATTGTTTAGGAAAAAATTTAAAATTTTGAATTTTTGCAAATTCAAAACATAATTTTGCAAAATGTGCTCGATCGATGTTTTAGATTTTTATCGCAAAATTGTTCTGAGACAACCCAAATATATAATCAAGAAAAACATTTATGTTGTTCGCAATTTTGGGTTAAATCCACTACCGGCGAGGGGAGTTGCGTTTAATAATATAAAAAAAATATTTCTCAACGTTTTCGTGGTCCTTATATTCTAAAATGTTTGTTATTTTGATCACCCTAATGGATATATCGACTTAAATATGTTTCTTACTGTTTGTCCAGCTATTGACCCTATTTCTAGAATAACAACAAGAAAAATAAGCAACACCAACAACAACAAAAAAAAATTAATCTATATAAATATAAACATTGAAAGTTAAAGTTACAACACAAGATACGAGCATATATAAAAATAAAATAAAACAAAAATAAAAAGAAATACAGTCACTAGGGGAAAATCTACATGTATGTAGAGAAGAAAAGCCATTAAGCATTTATAGAAGAAAGGGAAACGGATGTTAGTATTCTTACTTATGCTATACTTATAAATACTTTAATGTACAATATGTTCATTAGGGTTATAACTTCTTTGCAATTTTTTTTTGCAATTATCAAAATTGACCTATCCTAGCCGTACACAGAGAAAATTTATGTCAATTTCCAATGTGAAATTCAGTTACTTCAACGAAAATCGCTTGCTTCAACAGAATATTGGTTTTCAGAACAAAAACACAACAGAATTTTAGTTGCAACAGCAAAAATATGCTTAAATCACATGTGAATATGGTTGTTATAACCGAATGTATTGGTTGTCGCACCCAAAATACATTTTTCAATTTCGGTTTTCACTTTATTTTTCTGTGTGTATAGTCCATACAAAAATATAAAGAAACTCATTTTTATTTTTTCAAGGGTTTCGAAAAAGTTCCCGCATAAACCTTTTTGAAGTTCGACACATTTTTTTTTTATTTAACTAAACTAAAAACTAAAATTCGATAAATTTTTAAAATAATTAGACTTGAACGATGCACTTAGAATACTATGTAGGTAGATACCACTGCAAATGTAGATAAAAACAAATGAAATTTCACTTAAAAAAAGAACGACTTACATTTCAATAAATTCAACTAACATTGTAATTTGTTTTTTAATGTTCAAAAAATTAACCACAATTGTAGTAAAACTGAACCATATATGTTAGTAAAAAAATAAACAAACATTTATTAATGTAAAATCATAAAACAGTCATTTGATGTGGTTTGTTTTTTTAAATGAACTACAAGGTTAGTAAAAAATTAAATTTGTTCTACAAATGACTGACATTTATATTAAAAATAAAGAAACTGTATTACAACCTCATTACCAGATAATATGTTCGGTAATACCAACCTATTACCGAGGTTTTGCGGGGCAGTTTTGCCAATCCAATAAAGTTATAACCCTAATGTTCATACAAGATTTTTCGATGTTCTACATGACTGACCTTTGTAAATGTTTACACCTGCTTCTGGAGTAAAAGTATTTTTGTTTCAATTTTTTTTTTTTGCAAAAAAAAAAATCTTTTGTATATTTTCTTTTCAACATTATTCTGAATTTTCTTTGGTAAAGAGAGAAAGTGGTCATTTTACATATAACTGAGTATTATATAAAATGTTTATTAGGGTGCCACAAGCATAATTTGAATGCTAATGGCGTAAAGTATGTGTGATTTTTTTCCGAGTTTTTGGAAGAGTTTTGGAGGTAGCGCAAATCGATTTTTTCCTTGGTCACTAATCAAAATTTTCTTAGCTTCTGAGTCAACATTTTAAAGAAAAATGTCCAGATTTCATTTTTATGTGCATATACCATAAGTATCGGCAGTAATACCATATATTACTTTTTTTACCTTGAATTCTGTTATATTTCGTGTTTGGCGGATTAATCATTTGTGATAAATGTTATCGAAAAAATAAAAACTAAACGCAAAAATTTCATTATTAAGAGATTTTTCGCGTTTAAAAAAAAACGTTCTAAACTCGAAAAATCTCATAATTTAAAGTAGAAATGGGTACGTGAGGGCATTTCTACTCTGACAATTCCACTCACGCACAATCACTCACTAAAATTTTGTCTACACGCACTCACTCGCTCTAAATTAAAAATTTGTTGCTAAAATTGTACTCACGAGCACTCACACTAAAATTTGACTCGCGCACACTCATTAACGAAGAATTTTTTCCTACTCTCTCACGTGAGTACAATTGGGTTTCGCTCAAACTCATGCGTGATTCAAGTGAATCAAAATTTAAAGCAAATCAGACGCAGAGCTATCAAACAGCTTATAAAATTTTTATTTTTATACAATAGGTGCAGATCTTTTAATGGGTATAACTCTGAAACAGTAGGAGCAAATTGAAATATATTTTTTTACAAAATTATTTAAAAATTATCTGTTTTTTAAACTGCATCATTAGTTTTATTTATTTTAGTAGACATTGTAAAAGTTATAAAGCGTTATTAACAACATTTATTCAAAGATTACGAAAAAATTAATGATGTTTTTCTTTAAAAATATTGAATTTTAAGCCAAGAAAATTTGGTTTATTGACCAAGTTATATTAGGTTTATTGACCAAATTATAAATGAATTCAAAAAACGTTCAAAAAACCACATTTTTAGGAAAAGAATCGATTTGAGCGAAAAAAAATATCAAAAATACTTTACCCCATAAGCATTCAAATTAAGCTTGAGCACCCATGAAAATCGAAAAACAAAAAAATTTTGTGACACACTAATGTTTATTTGTATTACACATAAAAGGAAATTGTGTTTATATCTTTATTTATATTTTATTCATACTTACACTGCGTTGCAAAACTATAATTACATACTAATTTCACTAAATTTCGTAAGTTAAAAAAAAGTAGAAGAGTTTAACTGGCATAAAAGTAAATGGAAAATTAATAACATTCAACATAAAAAACAATTCATTTATTTTCATATCTTACTTACTATTTAAAAATGTATAACGAAATATTACTTGAGCCAGAGTAAAAACTAAATTTTTTGTATATAAATAGAACATTTGTGGTCTTCAAAGTTTATTAACGTCATGATGCTTGTTAGGAAAATACCCTAACCACGTGCTTGATTACTAAAAAGACAAATTGATGATTAATAGGTTTTTTGTTAAAGTTCTGCCTATTATAGAGGCTCTAGTTTTTCTAAAACTTCGGGTTCTGAAGAGATCTTTAGAAAGATCGAAATACTAGTATCAACCTAGCTAATATGTTTGAATTGCTTTATTTTTGTAAATATACGCAGGTTGAAAGCTCGTTATAAATTGCAAATAACATAAAAATAATCTGTAAGAAATCAAATAATATTTCATAACTATAAATACCCTTAACTTAATATATTAAAATTTACAAAAATTTAGGAAAAATATTTTAAAGTGGCAGTTTTAATAATGCGTGAAGCCTCCTTTTTTGTAATCATCTCAAAATTTCGATCAGACATATTGTCTAATACATTTATTCGAAGTTCTTGCGTTATAGATCTTCACGCATCAATAACTGCTTTTTTTTATTTATTTTTATTTATTTAAAAGTCTATATCTGTATAAGTTGTTAAATTCATCACATATTCTGCGGATGGGATCAAAGTTTGCATAATTTGTTCGGAAGTATTGCAGTTTAAGGGGAATGTAGTATCTTGTCGGACGGTTGGGAACAATGAAATCTATTTTACCCAGCAGGAATTCGGAGTTTGTTGCACCATTTAACAAATTTACCATAAATGATATATTTAACACCAACCTCCTACTTTTGAGAGTAGGAAGCTTGAATATCAATTTGATGGCAAATTGATATTCGGATTCCAAGGAAGAGATCGAAGACAAAACAATAAAAATTGTTTCTGCACAGATTCGATTTTGTTTATATAGATTTCATATTGTGGATACCATACGACGGAAGCGCATTCTAAAATGGGTCTAACGAGAGTAGTAAACAATTGCTTGATTATATATGGATCATTGAATTCTTTTCCCCAACTTTTAATGAAACCTAAAACTCATTTTGCTTTGTTTACAGTTTGTGATATATGTGAATTAAATGTGAGTTTTTTATCTAGTAATACTCCTAGATCAAGGAATGTATTTACATTTTCCAGTTGATAACCATCTAATGTGTAACTACAAATTATTGGACTTCTTCTATAAAACACCATATGCTTGCATTTCAATAAATTTAGTTCTAAGAGGTTTACTTTGCACCAGCGAAGAAAACTATTCAGTTCATTTTGGAGTAAGAAACATGAGTTTAAATTGTTGTAGCTAAGAAAGAGCTTTACATCGTCAGCATACATTAATATTTTCGAATGTGTAATGCATGAAGGAAAATCATTTATAAACAAAAGGAATAATATAGGGCCTAAATGGCTGCCTTGTGGAACACCGGATAAAACAGGAATACTTTTGGACTTGTGATTATTATATAGGATGCAGTGATTTCTATTTTAAAAATATAGATGTGCATCCGATTTTGAACAATTTATTTAACAGGAGATCATGATGAACTTTGTCGAATGCTTTGCTGAAATCAGTATAGATGGTATCAGTCTGCATACCGAAGTTAAACGAACTTATTACTGAAGTTGTAAATTCCAATAAGTTTGTATTTGCGGAACGTCCTTTTCTAAATCCATGTTGTGATGATGAAAGAACTGCGGACATTTGGTGTAACAAGGTGTCGGTCAATACTTTTTCGAAGAGTTTAGGTATAGCTCTGAGCTTGGCTATACCTCTGTAGTTACAAATATTTGATTTGCTGCCAGATTTGAACAGCGGAATTATAAATGATTGTTTTCAGTAATCTGGAAAGTAACCATTGGAAAGTGATAAGTTAAATAAATGTGTTAAAGGTATGCTTAATGAGTTAATACACTTTTTCAGTACACAATTTGGAACGCCATCCATTCCAAATGAAAAACCCCTCAATGGGGTTTTGATCCGGAGAACATCCGAGCCAGTCCAATACTCTTATATTTTTTTTTTGATGATAACCATTCCATCGGCCGACGACATACTCGTACTGAGGCATCGTCTTGTGGGAAAATGAATTCTTCTTCGTTGCTATTTTCAATAAATGGTATCACTTTCTCTTCTAATACTGTAATGTACTCAGAAAAATTCATTCTAGTGCTTGGAATTGCTAAATCAACCATACCGTCGAAACAAAATGCGACCAAGCTATTAATGATCGGGCTCCGAAATTAGTTTTTTTTAAGAAATATCGTAGTTCCTTACGTAGGTCTCTCCAATAGCTGTTAAAATCATGTGGACCATCAATATTAAACTTTTTGTCCTCAGAAAAAAATCGCCTTTAAAAGATATTTATGTCTAAACAGTTCTACCCACAACAGCGATTATGGACATAAATTCCTTTTAGTGAACTCATGTCGAACAGTTTTGTCGATGGGTAATAACCCTTAAACCACTGACAAATTTAAAATTTGCCTGTAATTGGATCGGAGTGATGACCTTCTGTAGACGGTCTTAGTGTTTTAAGGGTTAAGAGCCTATTTATGGTGGATTTGTATATATTTACCTTACATTCATCGATTATCTGATTGAGATTCATTGAGTTGCCGGCACATTTGATTATTTTACGCTGGTCCCGATCAGAAAGGTTTTTTCGGGCCGCTTGTTTTATTTTTACCATAAACACTCGGATTATTTCCAAAATTTGTGACAACCACATGTGAACGGTTGATTTTTCTAGCAATTTCCCGAAAACTTAAGCCACGTGTTAAATAGGTTGAAATTTTTCCTTTTTCAAAATCACTTTTTTTTTGCAAATTGATTAAAATTTAATAATAAACAAAAATAATTCTTTAATTTGTCTATATTTGTTATTCTTCTTTGTTTACCGTTATATGTAATTATAGTGACGAAACCTTATCAAAATGTTATTACACAATTTTTCTCTTAAATTAATTAAGTAATCTCTTAAATTTTACACAATAAGAGATCACACTCTTAGAAACAGTAACAAGTTTTTAAAAAAATGCTTGTAATATTAGAAGAAAATAGCAAAAATCATTTGTAATTATAGTTATGCAATGCAGTGTAGAATAATATTAGCTTTGTTCCACATACGTAACAACGCACATTGTGGCAAAACTATAGAATTCCGCTGACTTTATGTATATAATATTGGTATCAATAGAAAGGGTACAATCTGTAGATTATTAGTTTGTAAGTTTTTCTGGAAAAGTTTTGCGAAAATGCCAAAAAAAAAAAAATAACATTAATGTGGTTAATATATCCCAAAACTTATGTACAAAGGTTCGGTTTCATCTATATTTTTTACAAATGTCTTATTATGGCAATGTTTGGAAAAATTTAATTTTTACAAAATAATTGGTGGCATTCAATGGCAAATGCGAAAAAAAAATACTTTCTCTTCTTATAAAGGGCGTATAGTGTCGCTCAACCGTGGACAAATCACTACTCATGTGTTCCAGCCTACTAAAAAAAACGGCATTTTTGTAGAGCAATTAATTGTCTTTTAAAAATTGTAAAACAATTGAAAGTTGGTAGCAATAGATCGGAGAAAAAAAAATTAAAAAAAAAAAACTTTTATGGGTCTAAAAGTCCTTGATTGAAAGTTACTAGGGTTAAAATACATTTCAATCCCTTTAGAAGAAATATTAAAAAACTTCTTTATTATTCTTAAACTTATCGTATTTCATTTGAAATTTGGGCAATAAGTATGTGAATATTGGAATGAGCACCTTGATATGATCTCTAAAAGGGCCACTAGGGCAATGTTTGCCTGCCAGAGGCTCTTTGGCAAGACGTGGGGCCTTAGACCTCAAATGGTCTACTGGTCTTTTAACACTATTGTGAAACCGATGGTCACATACGCCTCTTTAGCGTGGTGGACAAAGGTTGAACAACTCGGGGCTCAGATGACTCTTAAGAGGATTTATCGATTGGCATGTATTGGTATCACTGGTGCCTCAAAATCATGTCCGACTGATGCCTTTGGAGTCATGCTGTGTATTCCTCCTTTGCATATTTCTGTAAAGGAGAACGCGTGCATGGGATCCCTAAGGCTGCGGGAGATTGGCAGCATGAGGAGTGGGGATCTGAAGGGGCATCTTGAGATTGCGAAAATGTTCGCTGATGACCCGGTTATTAGGGTCAGTGACAAGATACTGCCTGTGCAAGTATTTGTTAGGCACTTTGTTGTTGTGATTTTCGACAGGAGCACGTGGTTGAATGGATCTTGGGTACCGGAGGTTGGTGCACAGGTCTGGTTCACGGATGGCTCGAAACAGTCGAACATGGATACGGGGGCGGGAGTCGTCGGACCCGGATTTCAGCGTGTTCTGCCCATGGGCAAATATCCCTCCGTTTTTCAGCCTGAGGTCTTCGCTATCTGTATCTGTGTGGAAGAGTGTCTGAGGAGGAGGACACGGGGGGCCACGATCTACATTCTATCTGACAGCCAAGCGGCACTTGGTGCCTTGAGGGCTCAAGATGTGTCGTCTGGTCTGGTTAAGGAATGTATCGACTCTCTAAATCGTCTAGGACGTAACAACTCCTTGACACTGGGCTGGGTTCCAGGCCACGAGGGGCATGAGGGCAACGAACGGGCTGACTGTTTAGCCAACTGCGGAGCTCGTCGACAATTCATTGGCCCGGAACCCTTCTGTGGCGTACCCAATGGGTATGTCAGAGAGAAGCTCAGAAGATGGAGGGAGTCGGAGTTTGGGGCCTATTGGGCCAGATCGCCTGGGCAGCGACAGGCGAGGCTGTTTATATCTCCCTCTGGGGAGAGATCGCGGAAACTCTTGTCTATGACGAGGGGCGAACTAAGGACCGTAACGGGTTACCTCACAGGACACTGTGGCCTTAGGTATCAATTGTACAAGATGGGACGATCCTCTACGGATACGTGCAGGTTTTGTGAATTGGAACCCGAGACTTCTGAGCATGTTCTCTGCAAATGTCCGAGGCTCTCCGACAGGAGGGTGCGTTATTTTGGTGATCGAATAGTGACGCCATCGGACGTTTGGAACTGTTCACCTGGTACGATAATTGGCTTCGTAGGGAGCCTGAACCTATAGGGTGTATTCGCTGGCAGCACAAAATACCAATTTCTGGTCGCGGTGCATAGTGCCACTATAATCTAATCTAATCTAAATGTGAATATGAACTGAATGGCATTTTAAGGACCTATCTAACATGTTTTATTTTACTCTCAAAGAGATTTAAATTTGAAAAATTCGACATTCTTATATTTAAGATCATCAAAATTGTTCTTAAACTAATATCTTTAAACCCGGTTATTTTTATATTTTTTTGAGTAGCCTTGAACTCTTTGAGTGGTGAGTTGTGTCATGTTTTTACAAATCCTGGAAAGTTTTGTAAAAACATAACAAAATAAAAAATAAAAAGTTGTTGGTTCATAACCATATTTTTTTGATAAAATCCATTTCAGAAAAATTTCTTAAAAATTATTTGGGTATTTATTCTTATTCCGCTGTAATGATCATGTTTCTGGATTTTGAAATGTCATTGTTCACAGCAGCGGCTCAAAAAAAAGGCTGTTTTTTAACATAATTTTGGTCTCCGAGATACAAATTGAATTTAACTATTCGTTATTAACTCATTTCTGACACTGTGTCTCTTTTTCGGCCCAGTTATTTTAAACGGCTTAACTTTTATACTGGTTAAAGATATTTAAGTGGTTTAAAAATCCTAAAATAATATTCAACACATTGAGTAAAATCATGTATAAAACATTGTGAAAATTTTTTTCCACCGTTGCCCAATTTCAAAAATTATTTAAAACGGCTAATCTTTTATACACACAGAAAAAATTTTTGCTATTTGCCAACTGAATTCCGGTTACTACGACTCAAATTATGTTATTACGAATTTCAGACGGTTGGTACAACTTAACATTAGTCTTCACAACGAAGTTCGGTTAATTCATGTGAATTTTAGTTGCAACACCCAAATTATTCGTAAATCTAATGTAAATATCGTTTTACTTACTAAATTTATAAGTTGTTACCATTAATATACACTTTTCAATTCGGTTGGCACTTTAATTCTCTGTGTGTATTTTGGATTATGTTAATGAAAAAATATGAAGATATATTTCTCTGCTAGAAATTATTTCATAATTTTTGAAAAACTGACCACATATTTTTCAATTCTTTTGTAAGGTGTTTAGTAATGATATGTCTTTATTTTGCTCGACATCCTTATATAAAAGTAATGAGATGTGTAATGACAACTGTAAGTACTTGTCATTACCAAATATGTACTTCTATAACCAATTTATTTGGTAATGCTTTTCTACACTGGGAATATGTCGTTTATATATTATAAGAAAACTAAAGTTTAAAACTATATAACTACAGCTTAATCATATTTATGAAAAACTTTATAAATATGATTTTCGTAATATGCAAAACTTCATAAATATGATAAAGTTGTATCATAAAAATGCAAATTGAAGACATGATGAAGAAGTTTCATAAGTTTTTGTGAAATGCTTCATAAATGTTATTAAATATTTCATAAATAGGATGAAGTAGTTTCACAAATTTTTATGCAGGTTTTATAAATTTTTATGAAATGTCTCATAAATTTTTATAAAATGCTTCATAAATGTTGTAATCTTGGTTCGGCTTAAGGTCATTTATTAATTCTTGAAATAAAATGGAAATCTATAAATAAAAAATATTTTTTTTCCCCCTAATGTTTAATTTTTATATCACATTTTGTTGTTTTCCTGATATTTCGATCTAATTTTTAGATCATCTTCCGGAGATCTTATGTGAACCATAAATAGTATGAAACTTCATATTCCTATATTCAAACAATTATATTTAAAAGTAAGAACACATCAAATAATATTTAATTTATGTTTCAGAATTTCAAATAATTTCTGATAGTTTTTTTAGTTTTAAAATGTCTAAATTGCAAATACTAATATTTTCAAAATTTTAAATAAAAATTTCAATAAAAAACAGAAACTTATTTTCACAAAGTATATGGAACTTTTTTATGAAATGATGAAGTTCTATGAAACACTTGTCATAAATTTTTATGCAACTTTTCATCAATATGATGAACTTTTTTTCCCCTAAGTGTACTAATTCACAGCATATGTTTAAATAATATTTTGACACGATAGTTCTACTTATACTCCTTTATGACCTCTTATCTAGGATTTTTATTTTTTATAAATTTTAGATCACTTTTCTTGTAACATAATTGTATTCTTATTAAATTTCTCAATTTAGTTCACTCGTCTACAAAAGAAGGGACAATTAAAAAAATATGTGTGTATGAGGTCACATGGATAAAAGTATCGGTTTTCATATGACATTAATAACACACTGCTACAAAAAAACACTTTTTGTCAGAACTTGAAAACCGACCTAGTGAGGGTTGTAGGCCTAGGTGAGGACATACAAAAACCGTTTTCAAAAATTTTGAAACACCCTCAAAATTTTGAATTATTTTCAAAAAACTGTTTTAGGGTAGGTTGTAGCACTTTAGTACCTCTAACTCACACATTTTTTGACCGAACTCAAAAATTTAAACAGTTTTGGAAAAACAAAGAATTAAGATTTCATGAAATGTATTCATAAAATATATGTTCAAAGAAATTAGGTAAGTGTTCATCAAAAGTTTCTCATTTTTTTTATTTTTTTTTTAATTTTTCAAATTCAACAAAAGTTATTTTAATTTTTTTCTATGAAAAATTATCTTTTTTTCCACTGTATTATATAGAAAAACACGAGTTATTATTTGTTAAAATCGGTTTATATTTGCAAAAGTTACTAAACCTTTTCTAAAGTAAAAATTTTGGGATTACAGACTTTTCTTTTGGTAAACCACTTGACTTACAAACGTAAATTAAAAACTGTACAAATAGCTTAACCTAAGTTAACATGTATAGTTAAAAACAGGTGTTAATGAAAAGTTGAATAACTTTTACAATTTTTATCCGATTTTAAAAATGAAAACCATATTTTGTTAAGAACTAAATTTGCTTTATAAGTTGGTATACATTTTTATAAGCTTTCATATTAAAATAAGCAATGAAAAGCTACTAAAATCAAAAAAGTTTATAATTTTCGTTTTTTTTTTGTAGATATTCTTAACAAAACAATACTTATAACTTACAAATGTATCAAAAAATGCACGTTATTTTAAAGCGTAATCAGTTTTCTTTCCAAACCCGTTAAAAAAATTTAAATCGGACAATAACTGACTGAGTTACAGGTCCATAAGTTGACGAACATCACTGAAAACGTTTTTTTTTTAGAATAACTTCTGAATTTGAGGGTGTTTCTGAAATTTTTTGATACAATATGTAATGTACTCAACAAGACCTATTACCCACGCTAGGTCGTTTCAAAGTTTTTTTTTTCACTGTAGCACCGTGTAATTTTTTGTCATTCGTAAAATTTAATTTATGCCAGCAATCCTGGGGTTTTGCTCCAATGTGCAACGGTAACAACATTTTCCCAAAAAGTATTTTAGAGCACAAATTGTGTGTAATTCAATTATATCTATGGCAGCAACGTGGAACAGACCTATTATTTTTTGTATTTATTGTGGTTTTGTGTGCAGTTATAGTTTTGTTGTACTTTATAATACTCTTAGCTTGAGCTGTTTATTGCTAGATAATCTGTTTTTCTAGGTACTTTTTTCCCCCACCCTCTTTAAATAGTCGTAAAAAAAAGAAAATAATGTTCTATAAATCGTGAAGATTTTGATTTGTTTCTAAACGGAGCTATTAAAGACCTTCGACACACCTTTCAGATAATGGTCTTTTAAATTTCATTGAACTTGGTATTTATATTCTCATAGTAAATATGGAGTTTACGTATTGGTTATTTTTCCAAAATTCTCTATAGTAGTTAGCGTTTTGGCCCTGAACCCTTCTGTGGCGTACCCAATGGGTATGTCAGAGAGAGGCTCAGAAGATGGAGGGAGTCGGAGTTTGGGGCCTATTGGGCCAGATCGCCTGGGCAGCGACAGGCCAGGCTGTTTATATCTCCCTCTGGGGAGAGGTCGCGGAAACTCTTGCCTATGACGAGGGGCCAACTAAGGACCGTGACGAGTTACCTCACGGGACACTGTGGCCTTAGGTATCAATTGTACAAGATGGGACGATCCTCTACGGATACGTGCAGGTTTTGTGAATTGGAACCCGAAACCCCAGAGCATGTTCTCTGCAAATGTCCGAGGCTCTCCGACAGGAGGGTGCGTTATTTTGGTGGTCGAATAGTGACGCCATCGGACGTTTGGAATTGTTTACCTGGTAGGATAGTTGGCTTCGTAGGGAGCCTGAACCTATAGGGTGTATTCGTTGGCAGCACAAAACACCAACTTCTGGTTGCGGTGCATAGTGCCACTCTAGTCTAATCTAATCTAGCGTTTAATCGCTGCTCAAAGTTGGGGGCTTTTTAAAAAATGTGTAAGATATATACACAGCGAATTCCTTGAACGAGTTTTTATGAAATTTTTTCACAAACCTAATGCAGTTTTTTTTTTCACAATATAAATGAAAAATTTCTTAAACTTCATAAAAAAGCTTCATAGTTTTAATAAAATTTTTTTAATCAAACTTTTTCATTAGTCGTATGAAATTTTCATAAAAAAAATAATATATTTTTCATTATATTTTATGAAAAATTGCATTCATTTAATGAATAGTTTCAGTGGAAGAGTTCCAGTGACATTTAATGGATCTTATGCAAAAATTCATTGATATCATGAAGATAACTCTCTCAGTGTACAATGTTTGAAATATCAAACTTTTGAACTCGTCAACAGAAAAATAAATGTATTTAAAATAATATGACACCCACATGGAAAAATATATAAATGATATATAAATTATTTATTATTATTTTCTAATAATTATTTATTATCATTTACTAAACTTTAATGAAAAGATTTAGAAAAATCATGTATTATTTTTTCACGGACCTTAATATCACAACAATAAATGTTTCACATATGAACGATCCTAGTATATAAACAATGAAGTTACAAATGTAATAATTAAATGATCCTACAAGTCGACAACGAATGCGAGAACGTACGATCCCGGTAGCGAATTTTGTGGTCCCACAAGCTGGAAATGTTAAAACAAAATGACCGACAAGCTAACTACACAGCGGTGAATCTTCAGATTTGAATGAACCTAGGATATGTTGTAAAGTGCGTAATCTTAAGTTTAGAGGTTAAAAAGAGTGGTCATACATTACCCATTTTTTTTTTCAAAAAGAGAAGCAACACTCAGGAAATTCTTTCTATTTATTTATGTGTTGCTTTCTTTTGGAAAGAGGATAGTGGAGAGATAAAAGGTGGGGAAAGATGAAGAGCTTCAAATATGGCAATACTGTTATTGCGCGAGATGATAAGTCTTAGCACAGTTGTTGCCCACCACCTGATGGAGATTTGGCGAACTTATTGAAGCTTTTTGGGTCATAGCCCTGATTCATTATTTTACTTCGGTGGGGCTAAGAACGATGGGAACACCGAAGGTGTGGACTGCGATACGTATGAGTGATAGAAAACTCATACACATCAAACCCGGGACCATCTGTGTAACAGTCCAATGCACTAACCATTACACCACAGCGCCCACTTTTTTTTTTTTTTTTTTTTTTTTCTTAGATGTTTTTTATAATATATTTTTTTATAAAACTGTACACAAATTGGGTATCAATTGGGTATTTTGAAGACGAAACCACTTGTGTATAAAACATGTCCGTGCATATGATACCATTTTTGTTACTTAAAAAAAACATTTTTTCGAATACCACATTTGCATGGGAAGTAGTTGCTGGTTTGAGATCAAATTATTTATTTAATTGTTTGCTTAATTTAATCGAGGGGGTGTCTGGGCTTTATTCAATTTTCGCAATTGTTCGTCTTTAACACGACTCTACCCAAAGAGCTTTTTAACCCATATATTAAATATTTCAAACGAGTGGTAACTCTGGGGCCATAGCATAGGCGACATGGGTATACAATTTGTTGTTTTATCTTTTACTTCAATACAGCGTACAAAAAATCAGAATTAATAAAATTTTAGACATATTTTCATACAAAAAATTTTTGAAATTTATGACCCCCCTTCTAAACCCCTAAACGTGCTATTACGCCCCTTGAAAAAAATATACGTGTCTAATATTTTTTTGTCCTTAACAACATATCCAAGTTTCATTAAAATATTCGGATTAAACACTATGTAGTTTCCTTGCGAGTCATTAATAGAGAAGAATTTTGGTGAGGAATTAAAATGCGTGCCCTACTACAAGTGCCAAAATGGAACTTCTGCAACAGGTAAGAAGGATTCCCATTTTTTACAATCTTATAAAAGAAAATCATTCTTCTAAAATCTATGTATTGACCTAAGTCACAGCCCGAAATTTGCCTGCAATACCCAGAAAACCGATCCCTGATGAGTGGTCTATAAATGTAGCGATTGACTATTAAAACACACCATCAGCCGATTGGTGTTCCCTTAAAAAGTAAATGAACAATGGCAAATAATATATCACGTTATAAAGACTACGTAATGTCCACGAAACCCTAGATATAACAAAATTAATATGATAGTCAAACGTAAGATTACTGTCCAAAATAACTCCTAACGTTTTATATTGAGAAACAAACTTTAGAGGCTTGTTACCCAGTAAAATGTTCAAACCGACATTTGAAAAGAGCATTACCTTATATTTTAATGCGTTCAGTTCCACAAAATCTTAAAAGTTTCCACCTCAAATTTCTTCAATGCACATGTATGGATATATATGGAAGCATGTGTGGAGATTTCTGCAGCCATGTAGGGCGATGCATATATGTTTATGAGCATGTACAAATATACATTGAACCTTTATGGATCCATATATATATGAACATTTTTAGCCAGGTAGCTCAATTTTTGCTAAATTTAGCGACTGGTTTTCAAAAATTAGTAAAATATTTTTCTAAAATCACCAACAAAAATGAGTACAAAATTCAGTAATTTGTAAAATGAGAATAACAAAAAATGTTACTAAAATAAAAAATTGTACGAAAAATAAGTACAAAAATGGTACAAAAATAGTAAAGTGCAATTGAAAATATTGTCTACTAACTTTTTTTCTGAGTGTAGAGTGTCATTCTTCCAATTATGGCCATTAGGTCCCAAAACTAGGCGTGAAGTGGAGGACCCATGTCTCATCAGTGGTTACGAATCGACGCAAAAACTCGGCTTTATTGTGGCGAAACATCGCCAAATACTCTATTGAAACATATTCACGACGCTGGTTTTGTTTTATTTTACATCTTTCTCATCTTCACAGCAGCGCACAGATTTCTCATCTCCACATTTTCGGTCAATATGCGATGCATAGCACTTTTTGAAATGCCTATCATTTCAGCCAGCTCACGCACCTTCAGCCGACGATCATCTAATACCATTTTGTGGATTTTCGTAACTGTTTCTGGCGTGTACAACTTAATTGGTCGACCTCTACTATGTTCGTCTTGGCAGCTCGTACGGTCTCGTTTAGACTCTGCCACCCAACATTTTACAGTTATAAGGAGGAGCAGACTCTCCCAGAGTATAATCTAGCTCGACTTTAATATAGGTTGGACTGAGACTTTTCAAATGAAAGTATTGAATTTCATAACGGTGACCAATTTGTTCTATGATTACAAATTCACTGGGATAATTTATTTTTGATGGCTTCAAAAAAATAATAAACAACGTGGCGCCTTGAAACTTAAAGCATATGTTTTATAAGGTTGACACTTTTCACCGAAGTATACGCAGGTCGGCCAGTTTTGGGACCGCCGTCGTACAAAAAATACTAAAGAAAGATATTTAAAAAAGTTCTATATTCTCAAAAAATCGACCTTTTGGAGCCTTTTTTGAACTGCTCACAAAATATTAAAACTCAAATATATGTCTGAGTCAATTCTGAACCATTTTGTGGATTTCACAATTTTATTAAAATTTGTATTGGTTTTATGATTCTTTTTAGATGGCTTATAGTCTAAAAGTGACTCATTATTGACAATAGTGTTTTGAAATTTTAAAAAATTGTATTTCATTTGATTCATTTTGGGCACATAAAATAAGAATCATCATAAAAGTATCTAAATTTTGCTGGCTGGACATTTTTCGTTTACTAAAACTCTCTCTGTAGATGACTATTTAATGTTATTGTGACTGTCCTTTAGTATTCCATTTCCTTGAATTGGTTTTTCTGCAAATTTATTACTCTTTGTCCTTAATTTTTTGTTGTGTTCACTTTCCTAGAAAATTTATTGTTCAAATCAGTGTTGCCAAGTTACGGGTTTTACCCCTGGAATTAGGAGGTTTTTTGAGTCGTTTAGGAAGATTGTAAGGTGAACCAATTTGTTAGTGGGAAATTGTTGGTGGTAAAAACTGATTAAACAGGTAATTTTGTCAAAAAAACAAAATTTTCGGAGCGATGACTGCCAGGCAGAAATTTCCAACCGTACAAAAAAAAAAAAAAAAAATAGTACTGGCATACCACTGCTATTTTTGTAAAACCCACCGTGTTAAAAATTAACAAAAGTACAACTAATAGTGTACTAGGAAACACTATTTTGTTTGCAAAGCATGTGTTTTGCCTGTACCATCTGCAAATTTCGTGACAATATTGTTTTTACCAATATAACAACCAATTAGACACATTTTTTTTTTTTTTATATTTTATTATATTTAACACATTTAAATACGACTTAGAAGACAAACACCGAACTTTACTGTGGCTTTTAAATGATTTAAATTATATAAATTTCTCAAAATTAATTAAAAATAAGGTATTTTAAAAGGAACACATTTTTTGAAATACCAACGTTATGCCAACGGTGGTAAGTGCGTTTAAACCGAAGGTTGGCCACTGTTATCAATCGGATATCAGGATAATACTGTCAAGATTATAAATCCTACGTTCTGCCAACGCATCGCCGACGCTTTGCCAACACTGCAGTGCACTGTGCCGCTTGTATATTTCTGCCTGGGCGGTTTTGTAAAATTTTTTACAGTTTTTAATATGCATATTAACTTTTTTTAGCTTGTTGGTGAAGTGAAACAATTACATCTACTGGGCTATTTAAATAATATTTTGACTAAAAGAACGGAGGAAACCACCCAGGTAGAAATTGACAACCGTACTAAACAAATAGTACTGGGAAACTACTGCTGTTTTTGTAAAAAACCACTGTGTTAAAAATTAACAAGGGTACAACTATAATTGTACTAGGAAAACACTATTTCGTTTGCAAAGCATGTGATTTGCCAGTACCTCCCGATAATATTTTGGTAATATTGTTTTAAAAATATTACAACCAATTAGAAGCATTTTTATTTTATTATATTTTATTGAAATATGATGTATAAAACTAAAACTAAGTGAGTTGCTGCTTTTTAAACGTGTTTTGTTAGACATATTACTCAAAATTAATTTAATTTAAGCTATTTTTAAAAGCACCACATATTTTGAATTACCAACGTTATGCCGACTTCAAAATTCGTTTAAATCAACGGTTGGCCACTGTTATCAATCGGGTAACAGGGCCCTGCTGGCAAGACAGTTAATCTCACGTTCTGCCAAATCATAACCCACCGTCGCCGACGCTTCGCCAACACTGTGCCGACTGTTTTTTTCTGCCTGGGCAGTTAAACTTAAACGCCGTTAGTTTACTTTAGCATATTTGTAGAAGAATATAATATAAAAACTTAAACATTTTGAAGATTTTGTAAAAAAATAATTTTTGGACGATTTTTTTTTTTTGTAGTTGGTTATTTTGGACAATTTAGGGGGGGATTTGTAAAAAATACTTGGCAGCACTGGTTCAGATTAAGTTAATATCATGTTAATCAAGAACTACTTGTATGCAGCATTTAAGTTTTTTTTTTCATTTTCTTTTGTGGTTGTCATTTTACGTCTCTTTGTTCGTGTGTAAGTGTATTTAAATTACATTTTTTTTCCATAAATTATCTTATCCAAGGAAGGTCCCCTCTTAGTGTGTACAAACAAAAATACGATACTACACTTCATTAATTCCTATTAAATTCTATGACAATTTTATTAGAACTTTTATGAACTTTAAGGATACGTTCCTTTTAAAAGGATGTATGTCTTTATAAGAAATCATGTCATTACAATGCATTAGTAAATTTTGTTTTTTTTTTTTTTTTGGTAAGACAATAATGTGAATTAAGCTGTTACACTAAGTGTGGCTATAATTGTAATGAATACATAGTAGAACATATGAGGAATATCAAAAATTCTCCACACTATGAGTCAAAATATTAAATTTTTTTTTTTTTTTTGCATGAATCACCTTTTGTGTATGTGTTAGCCAATGTTTAAGCCTGCGAAATCCATCCGCGTTAATCACTTAGATTTAACGGCGCAAACATTATGGCGGCTTTAAGTTTAAAGGAAATTAAAAATATGTAGTAAAATTACAGTTTTTGCTCGGATTTCATTAAAGTTACATCAATTAAAAGTAACATCAATTTATAGATCTTAAAAACTTAAAAAGAAAATCGTGTTTATTTGGGAAACTTGCATTTTTCTTGCTGGTCTTATGATATTTAATTGTGTTTCGGGTTACGTATTTGCAGGAGATCATATTAAATACTTTTAAATTCGCAGATTTTAAAATTCTAAATATATAAGGTAACTTGTTGAGGTTATACAAATTTTTTTTACTTCATAAAATTTAAAGTTCTTTCAATTTTTTGATACCTTTTCGATTTTAGTATTAAGCGGAAGTGATAAATCGCTATAGTTTTCACAAATCGAAATGTGTTTGGAAAAACTGCCGCTGTACCCACTAGGAATGAAAAAATAAAATTAAATCTCAAGCCATGTTTTTTTTTTTTTATAAAAAAAAAAAAATCCGAACAACACAAAATTTCGTAAAATATTTAAAAAGTTCATACAATTTTTGAGTTAAAAATATTTTAAACTTCTTTTAGATGGTATGCGAAATCGTATCGATGGTAGTCGAAATCGTATCGAAAATTAATAATTTTTCAGTTAAATTTAGTTGATATCGACTTCGATATAATACCGAAAATTAAAGCGTTTTCATATAAAATCTGCAAGACGATATAAAGTCGAAAAACAGATGATTCGATTTTTGTTCGAAATATTAAACTAATTGCGATAAAAAACGCGCGTATAAAACCAAAAGGAAAATAAATTTTGACTTTTATTTTTTTGCTTATTGTTGCTTCATTGCTTATTTAATGTATTTTCCTTATAATATAATTTTCTTCATTTAAACTTTAGTAAAATGAAAATTATTTGCTGCTATAGTTCTTTATTTGAATTTTATGTTGTATTGTAAATAGATATGACAACTTAAAAAAAAAAAATGAATTCAAATTAAGTACACACAATTTTAATATAAGGTTTTGGTATATATGTCTAAAAGGTCAGACGTCTCCCCAGTATACCCTTTTGAAGGATCGCGGTTCAAATTTTATTTACAAAATTTTTTAATTCTATATTATTAGATAAAAGTTAATACAAACATTTTCTAGTATTTGTCAACAATTATATCAAATTATATCTAATTTCATAAACGAATCTATGTGACTAATATTATTTCTACAGTTTTTTTTACGAAGGCGAAACTGTGGAGCCAAAAAATCATGGCTTTATTTTAACAATTTAACTCCGATCTCAGATTCAGATTTCCCTACTAAAATGAGGTAGGTTGCGAGAAAGGCTTAATTGTTTTGTTAATTTCCCCTAAAAGAACACAGCTAATACTTTTCTTCAAGTGCAAGAGCTAGAGTCGTTCTTGTGAACAAAAATCAAAATTTTGTAAGTTAACTAACTCTGAAATCTCAACACCAGAATTATATAATTATATGTAAAATAACTTAGAAAATATTGTTCATATGGCACCATAATCAAAACATTGCCCCGCATATATTTCAATATAATTTTGTATGGACCAATATATGCCTTCATAAAAACTTATAAACAAATATTTTTAATGTATGTTCACATAAAGTTTTATATAATTATAGTACATTTATGCTTAATTATATACGAACGCATATATAGCTTTTTATTGTATATATAGTAATCTATAATTTGGTATATTAATTACAATTGCATATAAGCCAATACAAAAATAATATATTGCCATATACAAATTTTTGAAACAACACAAAACTATATACAAATAGATAGAAATATTTATGCTTTAACATATATGTATGTTTATATGAATATATAAAATTATTCAGTGAAACATTTAATTGTATATAATTATATATGAATACATATAAACACTTTTTTGCTTGGGATTTGAATTATGGCCCTATATAATTGTTTTAGATTGTATCAGTTTTTTTTATCTAATTACATCAGTTTATATCTAAACTGAAACCAAAATATGACAATCATTTTTATATTTATTAAGATATTAAAGATTTTTATATTTTTTCTTACTTTGAATTTAACATATAGCGTGTTTTTTAGAGTGTCACAACTTTGAGTTGGCATCACTGCTTTATTTGACCACCCTTTTAACAGCTGATAGTTGCTTTTTGTTTAGTTTGTTTTCTTTTTATATTTTCATTATGAATCGACTTACACCAGAGAAACTCGTGCAAATTGTTTAAATTTTAAATCAAAATAATTGTTCTATTCGTCAAACTCATAGTGCACTTCTTCCATTTTATTTGCAAGTATCAAGTAATTTGTTAAAATTTTAGACATTTAAATGGCCAATAATTCTTTAGGGGAAGACCTTTTAACGCAACACTTTTCATGTTCTAGTTCAGGAGTGCCCAAAAGTTCCTTATGGAAGAGCAAACAGCAATACATTTAAAGAAAAACTAATTTTTATTCAATATTTTTTGTTGTAAAAACCAATACACACAAAGAAAAAAGAAAAAAATATTTCAATGTTTACCAGCAAAGCATACGAAAGTGTTGTTGCTTTGCGTGTATACAGTGAAGAACGACAAAAAAACTAATAAGACAAAGTTGTTTGTGTATTTCGTATTGCTAGTGCTGAGCGCTTTATATGTGTATTAAAACACACAGCCTATAGCTAAGTGTTTTTACAAAAACAAATGAGCACCAAGTGCATACGCCTTGGGCACCCCTGTTCTAGTTTTTAAGTATATTCTAACCAATATGGAGTTTAGTTAGCGAAATTAATCTACTAGATTAAAGGTAATCCACCTTTTAATCTTCCTCATTTACATATGAAATATTTGACAGATAAAATATTAACTTTGACCGTTTGAAATATAAATTTGACGTCGTTAACGATCCGGCATAAGAGGAATATGGAAATTGTCGGTGTTAGCATATATTTTGTCGACATCGATATTCTTTTGCGGCAATGTCGTAACGTTCAGTTTTATGTGACTTTGTATGTATGTTTTTTAGCGTTGCCAACCGAAATAATATCAAAACACAGAGTTGCAGATAATTAGTAGTATGAAAACAGAGTTGCTTAGAAATATAAAGCAGACGAAAAGTTAATTTAACTGTTAATCAAAGACATTTAAAAATGGTGTAATCGACTTGGTTAGTGGTCGATTAGGCAGTTAATCCCATTTTTAGTAGATTGAATTTTCTGTGTAAATTCTCTATAACCCTGTCCATCGTTTCTTTTAATTCAAAAAGAATTGATCAAAAGATGCATCTAAATACACTTTCAACAGGTGTCGAACATTTTTAATATAGCTCATATAAAAAAATATGTAATCGTAACAAGAATAAAGAAATAACTACGAAAGTCATTTATTTTATTTATTTTTTTTTTTTTGCTTTTAGAAGAATAAGCAAAACAAATAGTTCAAAATTTATCATTGCTTGTCTAGAAGATATAAAAAAAAAAAACTGTAAGGACTTTAATTAAAAATTGTTTCAAAAAAATTTTAACTAATAGAACACCCAGTTTTTTTGTTCTAAATCTAAATTGTAAAATGTTTACCAACCCTCAAAATTAATCCATTTATATTACAAAACGTGTAAAACTTTTGTCAACACTTTGTGTGATGTTGCAACAATTGTTGAACATATTATTTAATAATAGTGTTGACAGCAAAAAGTGTAAAAAGTTTTTATTTTTTTTCTATATTGTTTGTAATTTTATACAGGTTTTTTTTTATTTTTCAACTTACATACATACATACTATGACACTTTTTTACATGCACTTATGTACATGTAACTACACTACACCATACTAATGTTTTTCACATTACAAAAAGTTACCTCTACTTGTACATTATAGTGTGTGGCTTATATAACCCTAAGTAAGTTAATGACTAAAGTGGCTACTACTCATACATTGTTAGTCCATTGTTTGTCACCTGTGCACGTAATTGTGTATATGAGGCATTATATACCAACTGTTCGGCTACACTTAAAGATTACTTAAATTACTGTCAAACTTTATAGAGGTACAAACCATTTTACAATTTTGCTCTTTTATGTCTCATTTACTGTACGTTTAGACTTACCAAAAATTTCTCTTTATATATATTTGTATATGAATAATATACAGAATTGAATATTTACCTGCAATAAAAAGAAATAAATTTTTGTTTTTATTTGAGAATTTTAACAAAATTAAAAATAGTAAATGAACTAGAGTGTGACATGTCTTTAGTAGTATTTACTAAGTTCACTTTTACGATTTTGTGACATATGCGCATAACATTTTAATCATACGCACATTACAGCGTTTTGTATAGAAAACGGCATTTAAATAAACTACAAATTTCTATGCAAAATTATTTAAGAATATAAACAAAATTGTTGTGGGCCCGGGTAAAAACATTTGTGTATGTACAGTTGAACCTCGATTATCCGGGTTGCACGGGACCGGACTCAGCACGGATAATCGAAAACACGGTTAATAGAAGTTATTTATTTTTCCCAAATTTTAACTCTTTGTATGTAGGTGAAAAAAACAAGCAAATAAATATGTGTGCTGCACGGATAATAGAGGTGAAGCACGGTTAATAGAGGAAAAAAAAAATAGTACGGATAACAGAGGTAAACACGGTTAATAGAGGTATAAATCAAACCACCAGCATGACGGTTAACAGATGTACCCTGTTAATAGAGGCCCGGATAATCGAGGTTCAACTGTATAATAATACATTATTTAATATACACTTGTATGATTTTCTCTTTCACACTAAAAGAATTATTAAAATTTTAATTTATTTATTTATAATCGGTAAGGCAAATTATTATCTGCATGATATCAATGAATATTTGCATTAGAGCTATGAAGTGTCATTGGATTATCGTCCATTGAAACTTTTAATTCAATTAATGAAGGAAATTTAATGAAAAATTTAATTTTCTTTATTAACAATTTTAAATTTCAATAAAAATGCTTTCATTAGAAGTATGGAGCATTTTCATGAAGTTTAAGAAATTTTTCATGCATATTGTGAATATTTAACCGGACATAATTTTATAAAATCATGTATACAATTATTTTTGTCGAAACATTTTAATATGACGTCATATATAGTTGCGTCTTATCGCATCTCGATCAATATATAATTGTAAAGCAAATTAATTAAAATAAATAATAAAAAATGCAAAAACAAAATAATATATATTTCAAGGACCCAAAATAACTAAATAGTATCAAATTTGAGAATTATTTATACTTATTAATAAGCAACGTAAAAAAATATTTTTTTCAAAATAATTATTATATTACAATTAATATCGATAAAAGTTATTTTGGCACACGGTAAAGAGTGCTTTGAACAGAACAATTCACCTCAAAGAAATATTTTCTATTGAAATTAAGACCAACGCATACTCAGTAAAGTGGGTCGAATCACAACAATATTTTTTTCAGTGGCCCCCTAAAATAAAATTCCATTTTTTATGAGGATTCCCAAAATATTTAATTTTTTGCTGGACCATTTTGAAAAAAGTGTATATTTTTTTTTTTTTTGATGCGTCTTTAAGAGATCTTTTATTTGATGCCGCTTTTGTATACAGTTTTTTGGAACGATAAAAAGTATAATGAAAAATCTAAAAGGTAGACGTTTTTTTAAAAATGGAACGATAAAAAGTATCATGAAAAATCTAAAAAGTAGACGCTTTTTAAAAATGGCTCAGCTCACTAACGGTTATCGCAAAACATGAAATATTTCGGGCGTTGTGGTGTAATGGTTAGCTCGTTGGACTGTTACACAGATGGTCCCGGGTTCGATTCCCGGTGAGTTTTCTATCACTTATATATATCGCTGCGCCCAGCTTCGGTGTTGCCATAGCACTTAACCCCACCGAAGTAAAGTAATGAATCAGGGCTATAAAAAAAAACCTTCAATAAATTCGCCGACTCTACATCAGGTGGCGAGCAACAACTTATCTACTCGCGTAATTACAGTGTTGCCATGTTTGAAGCCCTTCATCTTTCACCACCTTTCATCTTTCCACTATTCCCTTTCCAAAGAAAGCAACACATTAATTATTAGGAAGAATTTCCTGAGTGTTGCTTCTCTTTAAAAAAAAAAAAAAAAAAATGCCAAAGTTTATTTTCAGGGGCCACTAACATTTTATTTCTAGGGGCGAATTTGACATTTGGTGGGACATCATTAACCCGTGGCGCCCCGCGAACGACGTTTTCGATTTTGGAAAACTTTTCTTAAACTGCTTTAATAAAAACATGTCTTGCGACACATCCTTTTTTTATTAAGTTTGGCAAGCTAAGCACGATTATTTAAACATTTTTGAAATCGGACTAACGGACTTAATATAGTATTAACTTTTCTTAGTTAATACTATCATTTCAGTGGTAGGTGCAAAATCAATTAAAATATTAATTGATTCAATAATTTTTTTTAATTGAAACCCATTTCTAGTTTTTTCTGTGTATGTTGGATTATATATAGATTTATGTTTTATAAAAAAAAAATAAACTAATACCAACTTACCCCACTTTCCCCTAATAACGCTTATTTAATTTGTATTTAAAGAAATTTATGAAATATTTGTTTGTATGCACAACAGATTTATGATCCACTAGTTTATCTTCGCTGAAAAAATATACATATTTCTTAAATTCCTTCAATTAAACATTTTTTTAATTAACAAAGTCATCGTCAATTAATCCAGTAATTAATTTAATAAGAGAAATCTTCAATAATGCAATTTTCACAGGTAATGGTCATTATTTGTAATATTGATGATGTTTTTAATAAAATCAATTACAGAATTGATTGATTATGACTGTTAATTAACAAAATTTTTGGTAAGAGGATTTTAAGGAACATATATTTTTTTTCATTACTTATTTTTTTTCTAAGTTTTACAATATAATCAAAAAATTTAATGTTAATCCAATATATTACTTCAGAAGCTGCTTAACTGTTATGGAATGCCTTATATGTGAGATTTCGAAGTAGCACGTGTTTGGGTTCAAATGGTTGACAATGATGTTGGGTGGTTGTTACAATAGGTTTAATGTTAAATTTGTTAAATTCTAGAAAAAGTTTGAACATATTAAATAATATGTTACTATCACAAAAATGGAAAAAAAGTTGATATGTTTATTACTCTCAACGATTTTGAATTATTTCCAGGTCAATAAAGTTAAAAATGATATATCCATATAGATCCCTAGATAAATTCAATACAAACTGTCACAGAGCTGATCCCAAAATCGGAGACAACTATTGAAAATCTCGGACTTTTAGTTCCATAAATCAAAACGAAAAATTACACATTCTAAAAAGTTCCGATTTTACGGTAATTGGGGCACCACAAGACAAAAACGGTAGTAGTATGTTTCGCTTAAAACTTTTTTGAGTGAAAACATATTAACTTCAACACTCTTCGATTTAAAAAAAAATCACAAAAAAAAAAACTAAATCAAATTTCAATTAAAATGCTAATTCAATTAAAAGTTTAATTGAATTCGGTCCTATTAAGGAAATTGCAGTATCAATTAAAATAATTTGTAACTGTTTAAATTGATTTTATTTTCTAATAACATTTTATCATAACCATTAAAAATTTAATTGAATATTCTTTTTAATTTCAAACAAATTTTTAGTTAATACTATTAAAACTTTAATTAAAAATCGCATGTAATTAGAAAAAAATATAAAAAATCACTAAAATTGAAAATAATTGCTAAAATTTGGAGAAAATGGACAAAATTAAAGAATGAAAAAGTTTAAAACAATCTCCAAACTTGTACAAAATATAAAAAATTCCAAAATATTTCAGATTTACAAAATCGTCAAAATTATAATACGCCAACATTTGAAAAAAAAAACGCAAAAGTTTTAAAAATCGTCATGATTAACAAATATGGAAAAACTCACCAAATATTGCGAAAAAAAAATCGTCAAAATTAAAAAAAAAAAGTAAACAAAATTGGAAAAAGTCACGAAAAATGGGGGGAAAATTGTCAAAAATTTTTAAATGGACAAAATATAAAAATCGTTGCTATTTTAAAAAAATCGCCAATATATAAAAAAAATGTTAAAATTAGAAAAAATCTTAAAATCGAAAAAAGCACGCCAATATTGAAAAAAAAGACACAAAAAAAAATTTCTTATTATTTTCTCCTTAACATTTATGGAGTTTTGGGCTGTATTATTTCTAAATTTCTCTTGTAGCAACACTGATTAAAATACAGATGTGGGTATATATAAAATACTTTATTTTGGTCATGTAAATTAAGCTCAACATGAAACTTCAATTATTCCTTACGTACAATGTACCGCCATGCAGTAAAGGGTTTATATTTCGAATATTTTGTAACATATTCCTATATTTATATTTCCATATCAACTTTGATATTCACAAATATTCCTTAAAGCAATCAATCTTCTTAACAAAAGTTTAAATGTGGTAAACTGCACTGCAGTTTCAAGACAAGAGTAAATTCCTTAAGTTTTTCAACACTTTTTGTTCTCAACTTTTCTATATTTTGTTTATTAAAATATAAGTTTTAATTTTTCTTTTATAATAAAAGGGAAAATATATTGAAGCTAATATATTGAAGCTAATATATTTTCTTGTCAATCATTTCTTTAAACAAGCAAGTTTTCTTAGATAAACTTACAGAACAAAAAGAAACTTTTTCGAACATAAATTATGAAAATATTTTAGAACGCAAAAACCAACAACCACAAAAGAACAAAGTGTTTTTAAAAATGTGTTGACAATGTTGGATAAATAAGGAGTGAGATCGAAAAAAAACTCGACACACATTTTCACTTACAACCGCTTTTGTGTAGGACACCGAATTTGTGCAAATCGGCTCATTATTTCGCTTACAAATGTAATCTGAAGAAAAAGTAAGTAATAGAGTTTTTTTTGGCATCTTTAATGCACTAATTGATAGGAGCACCCCTTTTCAAAAAAAAAAAAAAAAACAGTGACAATGACCATGACAGTATTTAATTGTTTTTAGCAAAAATTCTATCTGTTTTTGCCATCACGTTTGTTCAAAGTCCATTTGTAAACAAACTAATGATCCTTTTTCGATATTTTGTACACATAATCTGACGAGTTTTTAAAAGATAACTTGTTTAAAAAAACGTACACTTTTAAACATTAAAAAAGTTATAAGTGAAAATCTGTGTCGGGAATTATTCGATCCCACTCCGTAGGTACACTGGAAAAAAGAAATGTATCAGGATCTTTATTAGATATTACTGGATACCCAAAATGTGAGATTAATTTTCTTCCAATTTTATCCAGTAATATATTTAAAGGATCTAATTGGATATTACTGGATACTCCAATTTTGAGATAAACTTGGATAAATTTAGTATCAACCCAGTTATGATATTGAGATATAACTTTTTTGTATCGGGATAATTTACAGCAATATAAAGCAAATACTCTAACAAAATAGAAGCGTAAACAGAAAATTATCAGGGTTGGCAACCGTTTCATTCGGTTATCGGTATTGGGAGGGGATAATTTTTGAAAATTTTCACAAAATATTCCTTAAGCACTCTAAGCAATGTTGAAAAATGAATCGAATAATAGATTTGGTAAGGATTTATGTTTTTATTTCGTTTTGGCAACGGTAACGGTATTTTATTTGGCATCGGTATTACCGAAACATCGTTATTATTGCTCAAATATAAAAAAAATGGAAATATTTTTTAATTATAAAAAGCTCGAATTTATTATTTTCTTTTATAAAAAACTGTATTTTTAATATAAAAATTGTATGATCCAATTAATGAAAATCCAATTAAATTTTGAAGAATAGTTAAATTAAAATATTATATGAGAGACAAAAAATGTTAACCAAGGACTCTTCTTTGCGACGTTATTGAGAACACTAACATTTAAAAATCCAGAGAGTGTTGAACCAAAAACTGCTAAAGCGGAATATGCATAGTGCCCTACTGAAAACTTCGGTCAAAAAACGATATTTGATCGTTTTTTGGTATTTGGAGACAATAATTCGATTTTGAGTAAAAAATTGAAAGAAAAAGCCGAAGTTTAGCTGTAAAGTTAAACAAGCGGCCGCCGAAGTTTTCCGATTTGGCTTAACTTTTGGCGGCCGAATATTGAATTAATTGCTTAACTACACAGAAAAAAATATCAACCTAAAATAACAAAATAAAGATTTGATTTGAATTTAATTTAATTTGTTTCTAAACAAATATTTAATTGAATCAATTAATATTTTAATTGACTTTTAAATATATAAATACATATTTTATTTTAGACGCAATTATCATATTATTTTTTCATACACTGTATGCATAAATAGAAAATTTTCAGTATAAAATACCAAATACATTTGAAGTTAACAAACAAACAGACTCAGCATTGCAAAAAACACACATACCAACGTATAGATCACACACTCCTTTTCCTGAGTATCATATTTTTTTTTTTGTAGAAGTTATTTATAACTTTTTTTTCCTTCTTAATTTTAATAAAAGGTTTAATTGATAGTATCATATTAATTGATTCAATAAATTTTTTAATTGAAACCCGTTTTTAGTTTTTTCTGTGTAAGGAATTTTTCTTTAAATTTTACACTCAAAATCGCATCTAATAAGCCCAATAAACATTTTTCCATTTATCAAATTTGTTTATAATGCTTTAAAATACCGAATACCGACAAATATCATTTTCTGGCCGAAGTCTCCGGTCGGATACTAAATACGAATACTTATGGCACAAAATATTTTACGAATGGATTTTATAAAAAAAAATATGTTTTTACAAAACCGGTGCTCAACCAAATTTTCGGGACTCAAACTCATAAAATTTTCTGATTTTAAATGTAAAATTTCAAAATTTTCAAATTCAAACTTCTATTCTGCAAGCAATGTAAAGGGTGATTTTGAACCACCAACACACATACGTAGAGTGCGGACAGAGGAAAATATCGCAGCTGTATCCGCCAGTGTTGTTGATGACCATGAATTATCGATTCGGCACCGTTCGCAGCAATTGGGCCTCTGTTATTGCGGAAGTATTTGGGTGTAAAACCTTTTAAAATACAGCTGGTGCAGGAATTGAAGCCACACGACAACAGCTAACTTTTGGTGCATGGGCGCTAGTCCTTTAGACTATTTTTTGTGGGGCCCGCAACGGTTGGCGCACTGGAAGTTAATATTGAAGAATTTATTTGTGAGATACAGGCCGATATGTTGGACAGAGTATGCCAAAATTGCACCCAGCGTATGAACCATCATCTTTAAACATTGAATTATATAGATCGTTCTATCGACTCAAATAAAGATTTCATACATTTCTCCCTTTAGTTTTGTATTAATTATCCAGTATTAATTATCTTCAGTAACTCGGCGGATACAGCATATGTCCCACGTAAGGACTGTGTTAAGTAGATTTAATTTAATTTTAAAATATTTACTTCGATCCATCAAAAATTACTTATATTTTTGGATCTAATAAGATCTAATTAAAACTAATTTAATGCCATGAAATATATTGGAATATATTTGGATCTTAAATTAATATTGTAGCCCCCAATTTTGAGATTAATTTTGATCTAATTTAATCCAGCAATATATTTAAATGGATGTTATTGGATATTGCGATTTTGAAATAAATTTTGAACTATGATTTTTTATATGAATTATAAATTTGTTTTGTTTGGAGGGTTAAAACTTTTTTTCATAAATTTCAAGAACCTTTTGATCTTTTGTGAGTTCCAAGTGATGTGATATTATGGACAACCAACAACTACCATCATTTACCACAATAGAAAACAAATACACTAACAAAATAGAAGAGTAAACGGAAAATCCTACAAACAACAATGAACTAAAAAACTTTAGTGTATATAAAATAAAAAAAAAAAAATAGTTATTTTAACAAGGAAAGGCTGTTGGGTGATTTCTCCAAATTTCGAAGAAATTCAGATATAAGATAGAGGAGACGAAAGTTATAAAAAAAAATTGACCAGAAACATACCTGTTCAATCGCAAATTTTGGGGGTGAAAATGGGTTACAAAGTTGATCGAAACGTTTTTGTTTTAAACTTTTTTAATATTTTTTGTATCCTAACATAAATCTGATGCCAAATTTGTATATTTATTTTTTTAAAAGGCGCTTGAAAAAACTCAAATAAAAAATTGGAATATTTTTGATTCCGATTTTTAACCCATAAACGTGAAATTGGGCAGCTATAAAAGGTGCTAATTTTGATTTTATTTGTCCCCTCTGTCTAGGGTTGCCATATTTGAAAAGTGAAAAAAAAGTACATTGATGAAAAAAACAGTACTTTTCAAAAAAAAAACAGTACATTTTTGTATTTATTGTTAACATAACTTTTACTTTAATACATCACATATTTACTTAAAATAAGTTAATACACCGAACCAAATAGCGTAGGTAAAATAAAAAAAAAAATTTTGTAGATCTTTAACGAAATTTTGTCAATTTTTTTTTTAAGATTTAACAAATTTTATTCAAATCAACAAAATTTCGTCAAGTTTACATCCTCTAAAGAAGTAAAATTGACTAAATTTCTTCAAATTGACTAAATTTCGTCAAATTGGCTAAAATTATTAGATTAGACGCCATTACTTTTTTGCATTGGGCAGTGTCATGAAAAAAATTGTGTTTACAAACATCCATTGCTTGAAAAGTAAACAAACCAAACTTATATATGTACAAAGAAACGAAGTGGAATTAATACAGGGAGATTCAAAAAATTTATATAAAAAACTATTGTACACAAAAAAAAAACATGGTTAAAAAAATATATATTCTTTGTACACGCAAAAAAACTTGTTTATATAAAAATATGTAAAATATACAAAAAAAAAAAAAAAACAGTAATTTTGCGTACTGTTTTAGGTGTTGTGAATAAAACAGTACATTTTTCAAAAAACAGTACATGTACTGTTTAAAACAGTACGAATGGCTACCCTACCTCTATCAATCGGAGGGAACCCATTAGCGGTCATTCCTTGTAAGAAACTTTTATACGTGTATATGGTTTGTAATACATACACATTTGTGTTGTTGTTGCTGTTGTCATTGTAACATTTTATTATGATTATGACAAGTTTGTGTACTTTAATGTTGTCAGTCAGTTAAAGTCTGTTGGCAACTTTATATTGTACAATAGTTATCAATGTTGTTGTTGTTGCTACTGCTGTTATCGTTGTTGCTATAAAATGGAAATTAGTCTTTAGACACAAAAAAAGTTGTTCTTTACATTTTCCTCATTCTCTTTTTATTTAATTTCTTTTTTCATAAGCATGTTGCGTCTAATGCGACTGTTGTTTGTTGCTGCCACTTCAAAATTGTACTGTTTGTTTTTGTCTGTCTGTCCGTTTGTCTGTCTGTCTATCTGTTTGTGTGTATGTATGTTGCTGCTGCAACAAATGTTAGCTGTTACATGAACAAGTGACACTTTTTGAGTGTCATTAAAACAGCTCATTAGGAAAATTTGTTTGAAAGTTTATCAAATAGTTTGTATTTAACAACAAAACAAAAATACCAGATTAAAATAAAATCTAAGAAGATAAAAAAAATTATAAAGATTTAGATGAAAAGAAAAGAAAAAAAAAACTGGGTTGAAAGCAGAAAAAAGTTGATAGGACAAATTTATGCGACAAGTGTTGAAATACATTTCTTTTACACTTTTTCTGTGGTAGAAGTGTTGTTTAACTTTTTATATTGAAAAAATTTTATAAATTTTAACAAAAATATAAATAAGTCGAATAAACTTAATTTGTGGCAATAAAAAAATATTTTAATAGAGTTTTCGATCGTGCACTCAAAAATTGCAGAAAAAGCTACTAAAAATCTGTTTAAAATGACGTTGCAGAAAAATATTGTCAGTCATTTGTTTTCTGTGCGATTTTTGTGACCGTTATAAATTTTGAATAATCAAGTAAAGATCTTTTAAAAATGTTATGATGAAATTTTCGAGATCTCTTAAATTTTATAAGATATTTGCCTTTAAAGATTTAACATTTTCAAAATATTAAATTTTAGCAGTTCTAAATTTTTAATTGACGAACGATGATTAAGAGAAACTTTTCTTAGTTCATTCAAAATATATTTGTTAACCTAACTAATGCATAAAATATTAGTTTGTAATGAAATTAGCTCTATTTTTCAAAAAAAAAATGTAGTGCAGAAGGGGGAGGTTTCGCCACTGGAGCATATAGGACATTCCCGAGCTTCGTTGTATTTAAAAACAATATTAGAATGTTCGTTTCTACAATTTGTGCCGTTATTGATCAGTTTTCATGTCAACAAATTTTACACTTGTACTTCAGACGTGGTCCAGGATAGACAAGTTTTTGTGCTTTTTGGGGTTGTAAATAAAAATAATAAAGTGTTAATATATTTGGGAAAACTTTTTAGTTTCGTGTATTAAAAAAAAAATACCCCCTAAAATGTCAAACCGTTGATATTAATTTATAATATTAACACGAATTTGTTAAAAATTGTTTCTTAAATGTGTAAAGAAAATTTAATTATGTGAGCGGCTAATCAGGGGGCACATACGCCA
The DNA here is from genome assembly GCA_021234595.1 of Delia radicum. Taxonomy (NCBI): domain Eukaryota; kingdom Metazoa; phylum Arthropoda; class Insecta; order Diptera; family Anthomyiidae; genus Delia; species Delia radicum. Next base: position 220,807,263 of record CM037851.1, read on the forward strand.
TACCACTAGGTGCGGTAGTTTCTTCAGCATTGTAAAAGACGTATACGTAATAGTGTCCGACCGAACAGTTCGGCCAAGTAAACTATATTTTGTCGGTTTTTTGATATCTAGAGGCAATGATGACAAATTTTGGTATTGGAAACATGTTTGTTGAGCCGATTTAATTCGATTTTGTGTATAAAATTTAAGAGAAAAGCCGAAGTTTAGCTATAAAGTTAAAAGTTCGGCCGCCGAACTATTTTCGATTTGGCCGAACTTTCTGAGACCGAACAGTGAATTCATTGCTTAACTACAGACTTTTCTTCAAATTTGACACTCAAAATAGCATCTAATCAGCCCAATAAACATTTTTCCATCCGCCAAATTTGTCCATAATGCTTTAAAATACCGAATACAGACCAAATGCATTTTCTGGCCGAACTGTTCGGTCGGACACTAATGCGTTATATTAATTCATTGCATGGTTATATATTTGCACTGGTCAGACGTTATTACCCTTCAAAAAATTCAAAGAAAATAAACTTTTTTGGAAAATTTTGCTGCTGAAATTACAGCTCTTGATATTAATCTTTGCGAATATTTAATATAAAATATAAGTTTTCCACCAGAACCATTGTCTTTACAAGTGACAAATGTTTAACATAAACTTGGCGAATTTACACCATAGGTGGGGCAGTTTATCGGATTTGAGTTACTTTGGAAATCCTAAAAAAAGAAATATAAGGAATAAAGATAAACATACAAGTTAAAGATATGTAGAATTTCAGATAAAAAAATAATTGTTGGTTATACTCTCCCTTCTTTCTACGCTACACAGTGGGATATATCACAAAATTTTAGGAAATAATTCGGCTATTTCTTACTTTGTGCTCCGATTGCAATGAAATTTGTAACAGGCATAACCGACGTTATATCGAGCTTAAGTTTTCAACCTTCCCAAACCCCCCGGCGGCGGCAATGTGATCACCCATAATAGGGAGCTTTTTACATATACAATTTTGAGTGTTCGCCATTTTTTGTTTTTTATCCGATTTTAAAAAAACTAACATATCTCTTAACTTTTAGTAGAGAGTAACAAAAAACATCTGTGACTATCTGTAACAGTTCCCGAGATATTCCTATTGGAAAATGTGAAATTCCAAGTTTGGTCCGACTCAGGTCTAGTTTTTTGCGAATAGGTGTCAATTTCATTTTTAAAATTTTGGTTATTTAACTAAATACATTCTTGATAAAATAAAAAAAAAATACAAAGTTAATTTGCATTCATTTAGTGTTGCACTCAAAAACTACATTCGTTTGAATATAAATAAAAAAATAAAATTTTTGCGATTTTTCCCCAAACAAAACAAAACATTGCATTCATTTTTTTATTTAATCAAGAATTTATTAAGTTAAAAAACCAATATTTTAAAAATTAAATTGGCCCCGATTTCGTTCCGCTATTCCCTGATTTGGGTGATCATATTGTCGCCCCCGCGGTGTTTCGAAGGTTCAAAAACTTAAGCTCGATATTATGTCAATTAGGCCTGTTCCAAATTTCATTGCAATCGGACTACTAAGTAAGAATGGCCAAATTATTTCGAAAAATGTTGTGATCTATCCCACTGTCCAGTACCACACTCATAATAATCCATGCTAAAAATACGAAAATAATGTCAAAACAACAAAAACTTTCGTAAAATGAACAAATATTGGTTTATTTTACGAAAGTTTTGGTTTTTATTGGTATTTTTTTGGTTTGACATTTATTGGTATTTTTATGCACGGATTACACAGTGCAACACGAAAAAAAAATAACCATATACGGACACCACTACGTGATAAAAGACTAAAAAAAAAGACCCGTGTCTCCCAATTTTTCCCAAAGTCATATCCTCTTTTGTTTATGGGCCGCCAAAGATTTGGGGCCTCGGTATCATTTTCGCAAAAAAGTGATAATTTTCTCAGGCTCATATCTTGCAAACCGTTCAGAATTTCGATTTACTCTATATGGCAAAGTTGTAGCTCTTGTCATAAAGAACAAAAATTGCGAACATATAAAATCAAAAAAACTTCACCTTCCAGATCAAAATCGCAAAAAACTTAAAAAAATTCGATTTTTTTTACCTTTTTTCCCGTGTTCAGGTCCATAGGTAGCAAACCGTTCAAAATTCAAGGAAACAATCAACTACAAAAATTTACCTAAGATCTCAATAAACAAATTTCTAGAACATATAAAATTCCTGGGAATTGGGGTTGCTACCTATGCACCTGAACAGGAGAAAAAAGGAAAAAAAAAATGAAATTAAAAAATTTTTCACTTTTGCGCGCTACCTAAACAGTGTTAAGAATCATCTCTAGGAAGTTTATATGTTCTAGAAATTTGTTTATTGAGATCTTAGGTAAATTTTTGTAGTTGATTGTTTCCTTGAATTTTGAACGGTTTGCTACCTATGAACACGGGAAAAAAGGTAAAAAAAAAATCGAATTTTTTTAAGTTTTTTGCGATTTTGATCTGGAAGGTGAAGTTTTTTTGATTTTATATGTTCGCAATTTTTGTTCTTTATGACAAGAGCTACAACTTTGCCACAGAGAATAAATCGAAATTCTGAACGGTTTGCAAGATATGAGCCTGAGAAAATGATCACTTTTTTGCGAAAATGATACCGAGGCCCCAAATCTTTGGCGGCCCATAAACAAAAAAGGATATGACTTTGGGAAAAATTGGGAGACACGGGTCTTTTTTTTTTAGTCTTTTATCACGTAGTGGTGTCCGTATATGGTTATTTTGCCATGACTTAAAAAATTACACACAGTGTTATTATTAGTGTATTATTCGTGTACATTCTAGCCTGTACACTAACAATGTTTATTAGCGGATGAAGACACTTTTATTTAATAAATAAACATTACACGGTTTTTTGTATAACAAAAAACAAATGATAGTGAACTTGAATAATATTGCTCACAACATAATTTATAATGTTTAAAAAAATTAACAAAATAATTTAAAAATATTTTTCGGTTAACATTGGAAAAATCAGTGTTTTGTTTAATTTAATTTTTACTTATTTTTCTACTAGGGCGGATCAATAAGTCCGTGAGTTTTTGAACTTCCCTCGTAGTTATATGAAATGCTACACTGCTCAAATCAAGTACCACCAGTTAATAGATTACTGTCAAATTTTGAGCCAGTTCCGTCATTTGCTCTGCGTTTAACAGCATTTCAAAACATACAACCTCGTGGATTTTTTTAAAAATAGAAAAAAGTGAATTTCGAGTGCTCATTAAAAAAACCCCTTCGTGAAAAAAAAGTTTGTTAAATACTATGGGGACTCTGCACTATCGATTTCAATAGTAAAAAAGTGGTTTACTGACTTTCGTTGTGGTTGCAATTCTAATGAGTTTTTGCATCGTTTTGTAACTGTGGCTGAAACATGAATCCATTACAACACTCCGGAGACCATGCAGCAGTCTAAACAATGGGTAAGTCTAAACAAGGTAAGTTTGTCGGTTTGTTAAATCGGACCGATTTAACGAGGATTTAAAAACAATCGACCCCATATGGCTAAGAAATGCCTATTTTTTGGACCTCGAAAAATCTTTTTTTTTTGGAAGGGATATAAAAATTGGCGAAAGGTTGAACTAAGTGTATTGAGCTAAAGGAGATAATGTTGAAAAATATTTTTTTTCTTTTGCAAAAAACATTGTGTTTCATTCAAAAAGTCAGGGACTTATTTAGCCGCTCTCGTAGTGTTATATTAATATGCTTTTTCCTGCAACGTAATTTTGTAACTAATTTTTAATTACTTTTTCTGATATTTTTCCAGACTTATTTGTATGAGTGTAGAAGAAAAACTCATTTATGTTTTAAACTATCAAGTATTTTATGCCTCGGTGGCTTAGGGTTTAGCGCTAACATTTTAATCTGACGACATGGGATCGATTCGCGGCTCTATTATGTTTAAAAGAAATTAATAACATATTGTTTGAAATTCGAAGTGTGTTTTTTTTTAAATCTATTTTTAAACTCATTATTTGTTTTCCTTCTGGTAATGGCTTATTATTCATACTCTTGAATGCATATATGTAAGCCATTATAACACATTGTTACGTAAGGGTGCCAGTAATGCAAAACTCATTTATTTTGGGACATTTTATTTAGAAAAAATTAGAATTGTAATATAAAATGTAATACTCTTTTTAGTTTAAAAGAGCTTAAGATCATTTATTTATAAATTATTTACTTCCAATATTTCGTCTCCACATTGGCTGACTTCTTCAGAGAACAAATATTACAATTTGAAAAAACTAGTTTTAATAATTAAAAAATTTATATACATATAATAATTTTTTTTTTGTTTTAAAAAGGCGGGGCAATTAAAAAAAAAAATATATTTTCTGTCAATATGAAAAAATAAAAATATCCCAGAAATCAAAATTAAATAAAAATAAAAATATCACAGAAAACAAAAATAATTATAATAATATATAAAATCTTAAGTAGTATATTGAAATACATATATTATTAAACATCTTCATAAAGGGTCCGCCATCTAACGTTTTTTCAACTAGTGCTTATTTCGTGAATGGTAACACTTAGCTAATGTCTGATTTGACAGATAATTAGTTTTATCCTTCCGCTGAACGAATATGGTTGTGTGTACGCTTGAACAACGCTGGGAAATATTGCGACATTACTTTGAAAATCATGGTAATGTTGCAGAATGTGTGCGAAAATTGCGTACGGATTTTAGAAGAAGAGAAGCACCGTCAGCTCCGTATGTTCGTTATCTTGTGAAAAAAGTGAAAGAAACTGGCATCCTCATCCTCATCGTGAAAAGCCAATTGACGCTTTAAAGGACAATATTCGTGAAGCCATTGGTGAAATACAGCTGCTCACAATCGATAATGTGCTTACAAATTGGACCGATCATATAGGCTACTGCATGGCCAGCCGAGGCAGCCATTTGAATGAAATTATTTTCCACTATTAACCGGAAGGATTGTACTTTCAAATAAAAAAAGAAATTTGAGAAAATATTCAGTAGTTTTTTTTTTATAGCGTTTTCAAAAAAAAAAAAAGTTATTTGGCGGACCCTTTATATTATTAAACATCTTCGAGTTTAGATTACTAGACTCATTATTTGGTAATGTAAAACACACATTCTGAGTTGTTTCATATGAACATAAATTTTCAATTTTATTTTACTGTTATTGACTTCAAAGTTTTATTCTAATGTTGTTCAAGTCTAGACACCACATTATAAAAAGGGTTCAATAAATTCAATAAATTTAAAATTCAATATATTATTATAAATAATAACATGAACTTTTGGATTTTTAACATATTATTAGTGTATGCAAATCACTACAAATATATTTACATAAAATATTATACATTGTTGATAAATTTGACACATTTTTAAACAAGAATAAACATGTTTATTTGCAAATTGATTTGTTTTTATTTATTTTAATGATACTAATTTTAACAGCTTTTTTTTTTTTTGCATAAAATCATGTTTTGCATAAATGTGCATAAATTTATGAATTAAAATGTTTCTTTATATATTTTTAATATTTGACATTAAGTAAAGCATGTAAATATTTGCATAATTAATCCTCTAACATGCAGAACGGCCCATATTTAACTCAACAAATTGTCGATTAATTTGTTTATTTCGTGCACAATTAAAAATTTATATCTAAAATTCACAGTGCCATGTCGCAAGTTCTGAATTTCTTTTTTTTTTTGTTACCAGCGAAAACAAATTTGGCATTTTTGCTTATTTGTGATATTTTTACTCATACATGCTTATTTTGCCATATTTTTGGCTTTTATGTTTTGGACTTAAAACCCATTTTTTCTTAAGAGTTTTAAGCTTTAAAATTGCTTTTTTAAAATTTTTTTTTTGTTTGAAATGCTTTGTTTTCTCAAAATGTTTTGCTTTATCTTTTAAAAAATAGAATTTTTTTTTTTACTTTTTTTGTAGTTTTGCTATTTGGTGGCATTTTTTCAATAATTTTTGCTGGTTATATAATAATACAACTAGGATTTTGCTATTTGTTGTCTTCTTTGCTTATTATCAGGGACCGGAAGTTCATGCAAATGCATTTTTTTTCCTTAAGTCTGAGAACAGATAAAACAAAATATTTTTGGGCATCAAATAATTTACCTTAAATTGGCATCGATGTGTTAGTGCATATTTTTGCATATTTTGCTATAAATGCATATTTTGCTTTAAATGCATAGTTTTACTGCATATGTTTACTTATTTTGCTTTAAATCATAGTTTTACTGCATATTTTTACTTATTTTGCTATAAATGCATATTTTTTTTTATTTTTATTAGTTTTTTGTTAAACAATCACTTTCAATTTAATATTTCACCAAAGAGCATAAAGACTTAAAAGGATCCAAGCTGCTTAAACAATGTTAAGTGTTCTCTTAGATTTAAAATGCAAGAGAAAAACGTTTACTGGCTTCTTAAATGAGTATTTTACAATATAAAAAATCTAAATTTTGTGTTAATTGTGAAAAACGTAGGCAGATAATATATTAAACAATACAAACTAACTTTAAAAAGCAATTAAAATTACTTAAAAATATTAAATTAAATTGCATCTATTTTCAAGTTTTTTGTTATTTTTTAAAGAAACTTTTTATTTTTGGTTTTAAAAAAAATTTAAGTGCATATTTTTTATTTATTTTTTTGTAAAAAACGATAAAATTTGATTACCGCAAAGTCTATAGATTTAAATTAAGAAAAACAAAATAATGTTTTATGTTAAGCCACCTTATTTGACTTTGCTAATTATTTATTCAATATTTCAATTTAAAAAAATAATGAAAATTATTTCGGATGCATTTCGACTTTTGTCATCCTCAGCGAGTACATTTAAACTAAAAACTCAAAACAATATTCGTATAAATTTGTTAAAAATAGTTTGACAAACAAAAAGACAAAAAATGAAAATAATATATAAATTAAAGTTTTTACGATTTATTTTGAAATAGTTCGATTGTTTTGAATAGAGGTGAGCGTATCGGTGCTTCCATAGTGTTCATTGAAATGCTTCTATTCAAATATATGTAAATGCTCTCGTAGGCATCTAGTTTTTTAGGTTTATTTACTTGTTGTTTCAGTTTAACGTTATCGATATTCCATTGTGTGTGGTCATTCTCAAGTGCGTGTAGAGCGACCGCTGATTTTGTTGTTTGTCGTTTTTGTATATTTGTCAAATGTTCTTTATAGCGTATTTCGACATTTCTTTTTGTTTGGCCAATGTATTTTTCTCCACATACACAAGTTATTTCATAAATTCCAGATTTTTTCAAATTATCGGTTTTGTCTTTTAAACGTACAATAAAATTTTCGATTTTATTGTTGCTACTATGGACAATTTCAAATTTGTGTTTTTTAAACACTTTTTTGAGTTTGTTTGTCATCTCTGGAATGTAAGGGATAGTTATTCTTTGTAAAGGTTCTTTATTTGGTGATAACGATGTTGTTTTTTGTTTTGAAAGTTGTTTTGAATGTAATTTAACTAAATTGTCAACCATTTGTTCTGAATAACCATTGACTATAGCTGCATATTTGATGTATTTTAGTTCATCCATGTAATTTTTTATGTTCAATGGTATTTTACATAAACGGTGAACCATACTATGAAATGCTGCTCGTTTGTGTGATATTGGACAATGTGAGTCAGAAGAAATATAACAAGGTTTGTTGGAAGGTTTTCTGTATATTGAAAATTCTATGTTACCAGTTGATGTTCGATGTATTCGTATATCTAAAAATGGTAATGAAAAATTTTCTTCTTTTTCGACGGTGAACTTGATTGTTTCATATCTTGTGTTCATGTGATTCAAAATTAATAGTTCACTATTTCTTTTTATCACTGCAGCGACATCATCCACATATCTAAACCAAATTCTTGGGAGAAAATTTTCTTCTTTTAATTTCATTTCAAAATGTGACATGAACAAATTTGCTAAGAAAGGGGATAGAGCATTTCCCATTGATGTTCCATTTTTTATTATGTAAAACTTACCATCAAATTGACAAATATTTTGATCCATGCATAGTTTTGTCAATTTTAACAGTAAATTTCTTTTCTTTTCACATGGTTCATGTTTATTAAGCCAATTGTCAAGGATTAATAATGTTTCTGGAATCGGTATGTTTGGAAATAAACTCACTACATCAAAGGACACAAACACTTCATCATCTGATAATTTTTCGTTTTTTCATTTTGTCACAAAACTCGAAGCTGTTTTCAACAAATAAACCTTCTGGTTTTGGATAACGACTAAAAATATCGACTAACCATTTCGAGATGTTTTCTGATGGTGCATTGCAATTGGATACGATTGGTCGCATTTTTAAATTTGTTATGTCTTTATGAGTTTTCGGTAAACAATATAATTTTGGTAGAGATGGATTCGGAGTTGATAATTTCCATTTTGTTCTAGCGTCATAAACTGTTTCTATCTCTTTCAAGACTAGGGTTGTAGCTCGTATCATTGAAGGTAAAGGGTTTTTATTGATTAATTGATAATTGCACGTATTTATTGTTTCAATTACTTTCTCTTTATATTGTGCTTTGTCCATGATAACGATGTCTCTTCCTTTGTCTGATTTCATATATAAACAATCTTTTTCTTTCAAAATATTTAAAGTTTTTTCAAATTTTATATTTTTCGGAGATTGATATATTTTAAATGAAGATTTTTTGATGACTGCTTTTGTTGCATCTCTAATTTCTTGTTTAATTGTTTCTTTGCAATATTTGATGCCAGTTTCAATATCTGCTATTAAATCAATTATTGGTGGAGATTTTGGTTTCGGTGAAAACTTTAAACCCTTCTGTAAAATTGACATTTCTTCAGTAGTGAAAGATTGACTTGATAAATTTGTAACAAAATTTACGGGTTCAATGACAGATTTTGTTTTGTGGAATTCTTTTTTCTCTCTGATGAACTTTTCATTCTTCAGTTTAATCAATTTTTTATTTAATTTTTCTTTCTTCAATACAAACCTGTTATCATTTGAGTCCAAGATATCTCGTAGTAAATTATCAAATTCTTTTTCTTTCATAAATTTTAATAAAAGAAAATGTAATCTGTACACTTTCTCTTCAATTTGACTGAGTTTGCTGTACAAGAATTTTAACTCTAAATTCAACCATCGTTTCATTGCTGATGTTACTACAATGTCTGTTCTTGAATTTTTTACTGAACATTTTATTTTTATGAAATTCGGAAATACTTTTTCATTTTTGCATTGTTTTAAAAAGAAAATGTCCATCTTTAAGTAACGCATCTTTGTTTTGAGATTCGAGTAATCACGTACGTGTTGTGTTGTTTCGTTTTTATTTGGTTGGAGGTCCATTGTATATTTATTTATTTTTTTGTAAAAAACGATAAAATTTGATTACCGCAAAGTCTATAGATTTAAATTAAGAAAAACAAAATAATGTTTTATGTTAAGCCACCTTATTTGACTTTGCTAATTATTTATTCAATATTTCAATTTAAAAAATAATGAAAATTATTTCGGATGCATTTCGACTTTTGTCATCCTCAGCGAGTACATTTAAACTAAAAACTCAAAACAATATTCGTATAAATTTGTTAAAAATAGTTTGACAAACAAAAAGACAAAAAATGAAAATAATATATAAATTAAAGTTTTTACGATTTATTTTGAAATAGTTCGATTGTTTTGAATAGAGGTGAGCGTATCGGTGCTTCCATAGTGTTCATTGAAATGCTTCTATTCAAATATATGTAAATGCTCTCGTAGGCATCTAGTTTTTTAGGTTTATTTACTTGTTGTTTCAGTTTAACGTTATCGATATTCCATTGTGTGTGGTCATTCTCAAGTGCGTGTAGATAATAGGAATCTAGAAAATTACCGAAATAGATCTATCAACACATTCCTGAAAGCGGTTAATTAATAAATTCGAAAACAAAAACGTTATAGATTATTTGTTAGGACAATATCCTAATAAAGAAATATAGAGTATGGCCTCGAACTTGAATAATTTTCATTTTCATTCCACATTTAAAGGTCGAAAAAAAACATAATTTTAAAAAACATAATAATACCAGAAACTGCGCAGTCTGATTCAGAAAAAATTGTAAAAATTTGCAAAGTAGTTATGATTTTTAGAAAATACACTCATTCTTCTCTACCACGCCTTTCACAATTAAATAAAATTGCATATTAATTATAGTATTAATTGCAATTGTCTGAAAAAGACGTTAAAATTCAAACTCAAACAAAAATCAAACTTTGCTCTCTGGCAATTCTTCCCTGACTACGTAAGCGCCATCTATCGAATATACAAAGAATATATCATAGATATGGCATCACTTACAACATATGGGAAAACAGTGGACATTAGAGTGAGGTAAGTTTCTAAAAATAGAACTGTTGTGTTGTTGGAGTTGTACTTCTGAGATTATGTATACAAGAACAAAAACACCGTGTATTGAATATAACTAGTTTTAATCACAACAAAACTCGACCTGACGATAGCTCAGAGGGCTAAAGCGCTCTGTCTATCGTGTAGTGCGAGCGCATGTGGCATTAGAAATCAGTTTATCTATACCACGGTCAGTGATTGCACAGAATATTTCATATAGACGCAATCGAACAAATAAAAACATAACAAATATTACATTATTCAAAAAAAAAAAAATTCAAAAAACAGGGTCACTGACGAAGGTTCAATACCAGAAACTGCGCAGTCTGATTCAGAAAAAATTGAAAAAATTTGCAATGTAGTTATGATTTTTAGAAAATACACTCATTCTTCTCTACCACGCCTTTCATAATTTTTATTATTAATAAAAATTATATCAAACTTGTAAAAAATTTTAGTGCATATTTTAAGATTTTTCATGCATATATAGGCGCCGAAAACAAACTTTTTTGTGCTTTAAGATCCTGACCCTGATTGTAACAATGAACACAGAGAGAATTTCGTGGACGAGTTTGAATGAAATTTTTTCACTAACCTGATGAAAAATTTCTTAAACTTTATGAAAAAGCCTCATAGTGTTAATGAAACTTTTTCATTAGTCGTATGCAATTTTTAATAACTGCAATGACATTTTTCATTAACTTTTAAGAAAAACTGCAATAATTTAGTGAAAAGTTGCAATGGACGAGTTTCAGTGACATTTCATAGATCTAATGCAAAAATTCATTGAGATCATGCAGACAATTGTCTCAGTGTACAATAATTAATATATTATGTAACTTTGTTTCTACCATCAAATATCGAAATTTTTTTGAAATTAGTTTATCAGATTTCAGCAGAATCTGAATTATTTAAATTGGAACACTTTTCCATACATTAGACTGACATTTCAAAGAATCTCTCTTAGAAATTGAATATATTAGCAAAAACTAATATATTCAATTTACCCAAATTTACCGATATATATTTGTTTTAGCATATTTACCGAAACTTTTTTTCATTTTAAGATACAAATTGTGAAGATAAGAGGGCTAAATCTGTATTATGTGATTTCTAACATATTCATTCATAATTTTGTATCTATTTAATTTATTCATAATTTACTTTTTTGCTCTCTCGAGTTTTATGTCATTAGTGTTTGTTGTTTCAATTTAAATGAAAATTAGCATAAACATACGAGAATGCAGCATGTAAACTTATGTATGTATGCTAATTATTTTATGTAAGGTAACATTTAGTTTAAGAATTAAATTCAAATTCAAAATGTTGAATTTTTTTTCAAGCAAATCAAAATGTTTCATTTTGCTTAACCCTCTAACTGGTAAACGATGTTTTGCAATGAAATTCATACCATGTGCTCCACTCGAAAAACAAATAATAAGTTCTTCAACAAAATTGTTTATCTTGTCCTAATTTAGGCGATATGAGCTAAAATGTTTTAGGGTTCATTTTGAAAACTAAAGCATATACAAGAGAAGTTTTGGACAAATATTATTTCTCTTACCAAGATATAAAAACACTCGAAAAACTATTTCTTTTTCTGCTCCTATTTAAGAAGATACCGCGATTTTCGCTTTTTGGAAAAAGCGAAATTAGGCGAAAAAGTATCTAAACTTCAATTTATATTGTTTAAACTTCAACGCTTCGCTATTAATACTTAATGTCTTCTTTCTGCAAAATTTCATAAAAATCCGTCTATTAGCTTATAAGTTAAGACGATGTCCTTTAGAGGAATCCTGATAAAATCCTGTGAGTCCTTAGACTAAAGTAAAGTATTAAAGATAAAGCTTCAATCTTAAATATATTTTATTATAAAGAGTTTTTAATTAACTAAATTAATTTTTTCGATTTTTGTAAACTATATTTTTTAAAAAATAATTAGTTTTTGAAATTTTACGAAATTTTGATTTTAAAGCTTTCTCGCTTTCAAACCGTGGACGGCACACGAAAAATTTCTTTGCAAAATATTTAGAAAGTTTAGTTTTCTATCGGAATTTATTAATAAAACGTCCATTTGACGCATTTACGGTAAATTTTATGAAGACTGCCCTGAGGCAGCCTTACCCGTTAGAGGGTTAAGAAATAATTTTTATAAATATATTTTTCAAACATTTCATAATATAGAAATGTTGAGGTTAAGAAGAGGAATAAACGTTTTTCTCTAAAAATTATAAACACTATTAATTTTTAAATCAGACTACACTAGTTTCATAATAATATTTTTAGTTTTATACTAGTATTTTTAAATTATTTCATAATATTCATGAATGATTTAATCATATTGTTAAAGCATTTTATAATGTTTATCAAAATTTTCATAAGAAAATTATAATTATTAAACGTTTCATTATATTTATAAAACTTTTCATTATATTTATGAATATTCTTATCATATTTATGAACTTTTTCGTAAAACTTCTGAAATGTTTCATAGTGTTTATAAAAATGTTTATCAATATTAAGAACGGTTTTATCATATTAATGAATTTATGAAAAGTTTTATAAAAAATAATAATGAATCATTTTTCCTAAAAACTTTTGACGTGACTAAAGAATTATAAATAATACACCTCCGTTGTATATGTGCCACTCTTATGTGCATATCACATCCAATGTAGGCATTGTACAACTATTATCACTATCATCATGATTATCATAATCATCAATTACAATATCATCGCACCAACTGTTCATTAGAGTACCCAAAGAAGCAAAGTTATTTTTTTTCTTGCTCCCCGCGCATTTTATTATGCATTAAGTGTACAAAATAAGATCTGCGAAAAAACTCGACTTCTATTGCGCAAACCGGCCATGCCGTTTTGACTTTTGACCTTCAAAATGGAGTAGAAATGCTTAATAGCTTTGTTGTTGTACAACTTTTTAAATAATTTGGCTTCGTTAAAAATGTTATAAGTGTTTTTATGGAAAATAGAACAACAATTATTTTTCTCATAGATATTTTTGACCTACATATGATAAATCGTGATGTTTCACTCGGTCAAAGTCAAAATTTTGAAAAAAAATTTTTTTGAACGGTTTTTATTAATTTGTGTAAGGCAATGAATTTGTTTGCTGCACATTTTGTAAAAATATATCGTCTATTCCATGACGAAATGACAAAAACCTTACAATGAGATATTGTTTGTTTGTTTTATGTTCTGTCGTGTACCTTGGTTTGTCAGTGTTGAGACATTTTTAAAAGTCGCAATTTTATTCCCAATTGTATTTATTTTAACCAAACAGTAAATTAGTCAATAATTAAACTTTGAAACCTAATCTTAAAAAATAGGTATCATTGAACAAAACTGTATGTTAATTTACATATTTTAAAATGTATAAAAAAGTTGATGGTCATAGGATGACTACTCCTAAATACATTTTTTTTGCTACTTGAAATAAGAATTTCATATAACTTATACCATATATTGTTAAAAAAGTTACCACTACACACGGAGAAAAAATTTAGCTGTTTGCCAACTGAAATTCGGCTACTTCGACTCAAATTCGGTTATTACGAATTTCAGTCGGTTGGAACAACTCAACATTAGTTTTCGTAAACCATTCAAAACCATTTGTAAACCATTTCAAAAACACTAAAACTTTGAAAAAAAAAAGTTTTACAAAAATAAGAAAGTATATATTAAAAGGTCCACTTTAGGGAAAATTTTATTCTACCCATTTTTGTTTCATTTAAGTGGACCTTTCGTTTATTTCGCGTTGTTTCATTAATGTATATAAAAGTTTTCAACTGTCATCGAGTTTTTTTTTTTTCAATTTATAACAAGCTTTCAACCTCCGTATATGTACAAAAATAAAGCAAATCAAACATATTAGCTAGGTTGATACTAGTATTTCGATCTGGCTAAAGATCTCATCAGAACCCAAGGTTTTAGAAAAGCTAGAGCCTCCATAATAAGCAGAACTTTAACAAAAAACCTATTAATCATCAATTTTACCCCATTCTTATTTTCTTAGCAATCAAGCACGTGGTTAGGGTCTTTTCCTTACAAGCATCATGACGTTACTAAACTTTGACGAAAAATATAAAAAAATTTTTAGTGTTTACTCTGGCTCAAGTATTATTTTTTACAGTTATATAGTTTTTGTTTTTATATACATCGAGATTATTTTTATGTTATTTTCAATTTTTAACGAGCTTTCAACCTCCGTATATTTACAAAAATATAGCAAATCAAACATATTAGCTAGGTTGATACTAGTATTTCAATCTGGCTAAAGATCTCATCAGAACCCGAAGTTTTAGAAAAGCAAGAGCCTCCAAAATAGGCAGAACTATAACAAAAAACCTATTAATCATCAATTTTGCTCCATTCTTGTCTTCTTAGTAATCAAGCACGTGTTTAGGGTCTTTTCCTAACAAGCACCATGACGTTACTCAACTTTGACCAAAAATATAAAAAAATTTTTAGTGTTTACTCTGGCTCAAGTAATATTTTTTACAGTTATATTAGTTTTTGTTTTTATATACGTCGAGATTATTTTTATGTTATTTTCAATTTAATTTCCGGTATCACTATTTAAAAAAGGTTTCGACGTGAATGCACAGGTTTTTTTTTGGGGTTATTGTGTTTATGAAAAACGCCATATATAGTGTAATTTTACGTAAATATAAAATCTAAATAACAAACAAGTTTTAAACAATTTTCCAAATCGGAATTTTTTTAAACGATAAGAATTTTATTTACAATTTTAATAAAACAAATCGATTTTATGAAGAAAAAAAATAATAAATAAGAAACAAATTTAAAAAAAATAAATTTTCATATTCTTCCCTAAAGTGGTACTTTGTTTGTTCCCTAAAGTAACCCTTTGTTATATTTTCTTATTTTTTAATTTTTTTGACCTTTGACGACCAATGGAGTATATATGTCGCAGTGTATTGCAATAAATGAGTGCCAAATATCTCAATGTTTCTTGAATCGTGAAGGATTGGACCATGTCCAATAAATGTAAATATGTACGAAAAATTATGAAAAAAATATTCATATTTGTTAGCTTTTGGTTCACCATATTCGGCTCTGAGACCATATTGATCCAAGTGATTGACACAGAGAAAAAATTTAGTTATTTGCCAACTGAAATTCGGCCTACTTCGACTCGAATTCGGTAATTACGAATTTCAGTCGGTTTGAACAACTCAACATAAGTTTTCACAACAAAGTTTGTTCAATTCAACTCAATTTTAGTTCCAACATCCAAAATATCAAGAGATCTTATGTAAATAACGTTGTACTAACTGAATTTATAAGTTGTCACCGTTAAATTACACTTTTCAATTTGGTTATCACCTTATTTCTGTGTGTGTAAGAAAGTGTTCACTTACAGTGGGGAGTTCTCGTGAGTCCATGTAAGTACTTTTTTACACCTAAATATTCAGAAAGAAAGATATTTTACACTAGAACTAAATTATGCTAATCTTTATGTATAAGGTACGCTGAATCCAAATCTGGTTTCAGAACCACTCTCTGGCATAAGGCGTCCGAGCTATAACAATGGGAAAAGTGTTGTTTTGGAACAAAATGCTCCGATTTTCAACTTCCTGGAAATACATATTTTTAACGGTACCTAAACACACTACTTTTACACTTTTTTCAGTTTTCGAACGCCTGATGTCGGAGAGTTATTCTGATACCAGATTTGGATTCAGCGTACCTTATACCGTTAGAAAAGTATACTTTAGTTCTAGTGTCAATTATTTTTCAGCCTGAATCTTTAGGTGTAAAAAGTACTTACATGTACTCACGAGTACACTGTATGTCCATTTATATTCGAAATTTGTCTTAAGTGTTTCTTATTAAAAAAAACCCTTTCTATAAACAGAGAGAATTTCTTGGACGAGTGTCAATGAAATTTTTTCAGTAAACTAATGAAGTTTTCTTCCCAATGTGAATGACAAATTTCTTAAACTTTATGAATAATTTTGATCGCTTTAATGAAACTACTTTTATATAAACTCTTTCGTTAGTCGTATGACAATTTTAATACGCAAAATGTTTCATTAAATTTTATGCAAAACTACATTAATTTAACGAAAAGTTTCGAAGGACGAGTTTTAGTGACATTTTATACATATAATGTAAATATTCATTGATATCATGCAGATAATTCTCTTAGTGCAAACTATCTACTAGCAACATTTTGTTCGCGATTTCTCAAAAGTAATAGGTACCCATTACCCTAAGGGGCAAAATAATCTGTACATATTACTCTCTCGCTGACAAATATTTTTTCTACGTTATTTTTATTTAAACGTAAGTTCTTCTCAAACACTTAGCACACATTTTAAATATCGATGGTAATAAGTTGACATTTGTAAGTGACAATTTTTTTTACAATTTATGGTACACTCACAAGAACTTTTCCATAAAAAATCAACAGTTATTTAAAAGTTTAATCGGTAAAGTTGTTTCAATGGAATATACAATTAAATTACCAAAGGAATATATTTTTTAACTTTCTGTCTGTTATTCAATAAACAAAATAAACGAAAAAAACGGACTTTCGGTAATAGTTAAAATATTCAGTTAAAATTTTCTATTTAATACAAAAAGTTGTTATATTATATTGAGTATTGAAATAAACGAATGTAAACTATTGTTTTATGGATTTTGTCAATTAATATTCAATAGTTGAAAAATAAACTAAAAAATACAATTGTTTTAAACGAAAAGTAAGTAGTCCTGTTTTAACTAATTTTCAGTTAATTTAATGTGTACAATCAGTAGTCTTTAAGGAAAATATATTGTGAGTGTATAAGTTATATAAAGTTCTTATTTCAAGTAGCAGAAAAAGGAGGTGTTATCTTATGGCCACCAATTTTATTATACATTTTAGGATATGTAAATTAACATACAATTTTGATCGATACCTATTTTTGAGATCTGGGTTTCGAAGTTAATTATTGACTAATTAACTGTTTGGTTAAAAACAAATAAAGTTGGGAATAAAATCGAGACTTTTAAAAATTTTTAAAATCTAACAAACACGACAGAACATCAAACAACGAAAATATCTCATTGTAAGGTTTTTGTCGTTTCGTCATGGAATAGACGACATATTTCTAAAAACCAAAAACATTTCTAAAACTGCAGTTAATAATCTATTAGCTGATCTGTAGCAAACAAACTTATCGCCTCACAAAAATTATTAAGAGTCGTTAACAATTTCTTTTTTTTACAAAATTTTGATTGTGGAAACTATGATGATTTTTCATATGTAGGTCAAAAGTATCTATAAGAAAATAATTGTTGTTTTAGTTTGCAATATAAAATTTTTTAACGAAAAACCATTACATATTTAGAAAAGTTTAGTCCATTTTTGACCGGTTCGCGCGATTAAAGTTCATTTTTTTTTGTATATCTTATTTTGCTATACCTATTCTATCATAAATGCTCGGGGAGCGAGGAAAAAACCACTTTGAAATTTTAATATATTTCATGGGTACTCTTCTCTATTCGTGCATTTTTTCATACTTTTAGTTTGTACATTACACTAATCGACGTAGCTATGTACGCTAAACCCAAATCTGGCAAATTTTTTTTTCTATTTGAAATATAGTGGTTTTTATATTTGCATCATTCACTCCTTTTTTCGCATATTATTCTTAATTTTTGGAAATTGAACCGCGAAATCATGAATTCTGTTTAAGAAATATAAATCTAAACAAACTTATTTTTAATATGAGCATAATCATGTCAATGTTTGTATCAGGATTTCGTACTTGTATTGGAAGAAAGTTGAAAATTGTCCTTTTTTAGTTCTATCCTTATTAATTTTTTGTATGCTAAAAAAATTAAAAATTTTATCACTGTGCATAAACTACCCGATGAAAAAACTTTAGAGATGTATATATATATAAGCATATATACTGATATATATAATTTCATATCTTAGTTGATCCGAAAAATGGCATACATAAAGTTATCTCATGTGATCCCATGGGATCTCATCTTATATATTTGATCCGAAAAGTAGGTTTATATATATAATCCAGGTGAATGCTTCGAAGCAAGTAAATATTTTCGTGCACTTTTTCTGTGCAAATTTGCAGACTTTTGAACTGCTAACTACCCCCTGGGAGGGGTTACATTTTACCAATTTATTTTTTAAATAAGTTTTATCCTTTCTCTACCTGTCTCTGTACTACATATTAGATAGAAGACAAATAATTATGATTGAAAAAATAGATAAATATCAAATATTATGTTTTTTCGGAAAAATCCGATTCGGTAATTTTTTGTTGTAAAGCTTTTTACCTTTGGGCTTTTAATTTCTTATTTTATCATTGTGTGACTTTAAATATTTTTTTTACTTATAAATGTTTATTTATTCTACTAACTTTAGACTTTTTTTTTAAAGTGTAGCTTTTCTAGGTTTTTATTTTTGATTTTTTTACAATGTTCTATAGCTTTAAATACTTTGAATTTAGTTTTTTTTCGAATTTTGCTTTTTAATTTTAACACATATATTGATATAGAATTATGTGTGTAACAATTATATGATAAATTATAACATAACAATTATAGAATTTGTTTGGTTTTACTGTTTTACTTATATATAATGATACATGGAAGTATGTATGATCTGATATATAGCTATATCAGT